>CAVNYN010270951.1:0-21696 GCA_963692815.1 Nyctanthes arbor-tristis | reverse complement strand
CTTTCCGTTGGAAACTTGAGGGCCGACGATCGCCGGGAAATTAAATGCAAGAGATAATGAAGCCCGCGCGCCCCCAAATTTGACAAATCCTGTCCGTTAGTTTCCTCCCACCGTTCAATCTAAGCGTGGAGATTTTATGTAGCCCAAAAATGATATATTTCTCTAATTGATATCTTACGTATTGCTTGCGATCAACTCATAGCCATGCATGAAACATTCAAAAAGAAAAAGAGAAAGGAAGTTTTTAAGTATGTAAGGTAAATAAATAAGTATATTTATAGTGGAATTACGGGCTTTCAAGATGATGGATCCTCTTGTAAACTTTAGTAATCTGAAAATCGAAATTAATTGCTAAGTTGAATCGGAAAAATCGAAAATCGACGATAAAATTAGTTCGTTTTGTGTTCAAAAGTCTGTATAATAGAAAAATCAAGTAAAAGCCCTCGGCAGTCGTTAAGTGGTTTGGCCAAAAGTCTGTATAATAGAAAAATCAAGTAAAAGCCCTCTGCAGTCGTTAAGTGGTTTGGCGGGTGTTGCTTTAGTGAACAAAGAAGCACGCCACGTCGAAGAAACCACTATTGGTTTTTAGTCTATGTGTGGTGCCAAACGTCTTACGTTTTATCGTTTCACATTTGACTTGTTTCCAGTTAGAAATTTATAATACAATGTTAATCTTAATTCAGTTCTTTTCTGTCGAAAGAACATAATAGTGGATATAGAATGACTAGGAGACGGCTTGCATATACATTTGTATAATAACACGATTATCTGTAGAAATGAAACACCGCAAAATTTTGCCTTTCATTTTGCATAGTTAATTTATACGATTAACAATGAACAACATTTAAAAAGTTTATCTAAATTCCATTGCAGAAGGATCCCCTGTATTGCAATATAATTTGACTGACATGAGGCAGATATCAAAAGCATAAACCCAAAAAGATCATTAAAATTAATTAAATTCATAAATGCCACTAGACGTATATGTGACGTGTATTTGGATACTTCACATCAGTCCGTTGTCATACTTAAAATGCAGTCTCTGAAACTTCGGATATTCAGAACTCAAATAAAGATTACACTCAAAGAACTCCAATTCAACAAGAACGTAATTTCTACATTCATTCGACCCAAGCCATTGATTTCAGTTTCAAGAATGTATTTCTTGATCGAATTTCAAGAATGCAGTAGAATCTAACTACTAAAACCCATAGATTCGTGTACATTTGAGGATAATTACAAAACCCACGGACAGAAACAGAGAGAGAAAGGGACTTCCCAGTCAGATCACTGGAAACTTGAGTGCTGACGATCACCGGGAAATTAGATGTGAGAGATAATGAAGCCCCTGCGTGCCCAACTTTGACAACTCCTGTCAGTTGGTTTCTTCCTACCAGTGAATCTAAGTGTGGAGATTTTTCTTAACCAAAGTGAAAAAGAATGATATATCTCTAATTGATATGTCGCGATCAACTCATAGCCGTGCATGAAAGAGAAAGAAGTTTTTAAGTATATGAGGTAAATAAGTAATATATTTATAGTGGAATTACTAACTCTTGAGATGATGGATCCTCATGAAAACTTTAGTCGTCTGAAAATCGAAATTAATTTGGGAAAATCAAACATGATGATAAAATTAATTCATTTTGTGTTCAAAAATATATATAATCGAAAAATCAAGTAAAAGGCATTTGCTCATGGCTCAGGTGATGTTAAATGGGTTGAGGAGTCCTGTTTTAACGTCATAAGTCTAGCACCACATGGTGTGCAAAGACACGGGCCACGTGGAAACCACAATTGACTTCTGGTGCGCTAGACGTCTCACGTTTTATCATTTCGCATGATTTGACCAGTTTCAGTTAGAAATTTATAATACAGTGTTAATCTGAATTCAGTTCTTTTATGTTAAAAGAAGATAATAGTAAATGTAGAATGACTTTAGAGAAAGCTTCCATATACATTCGTATAATAACACAATTATGTGTAGAAAATGAAATACCACAAAGTTTTGCTTGCCTTTCAATTTGCATTGTTAATTTATACGATTAACAAGGAACAAAATTCCATTGCAGAAAGATCCCTGTAATGCTTTAACATTTGACTGACATAAGGCAGAAAGAATTTTAGGTAAATTAATATATCAAAAGCATACACACAAAAAGATCATTCATAAGTGGCGCTAGATGTATGTGTGCTGTGTACTTAGACACGTCATATCAGTCCTGTCATTTATATTGGACTGTTGCTAACTAATATGACGAGTTCAGATACACACCACACATTTCCCAAGCTAGATGTTATTGTTATGATTTTTCAATCAATTAGAAGACATACTGTGAAGTTTTTTGTCATGAGCCCAAGAATTTGTACCCAACAAGTCATGGACAAATCCACAGGTCAAGCCATGGCCCAAAATGGAAATTGAAACGTGGAAAAGAATGGATATACTATGATAACCAGTATTCTAAAACGTTATCCGAAGCCGAGCTTATATATACTCGATTATTGAAACTTCAATCGACTCTACATTTCCTGATGTCCTGCGGTTTATCATGCATTTATCGTGCTTTATCATATATTTGTATTCATAAACGCGCGTAAACTCAATGCTTTGTCTCGACGCTTTTCGATGTCTTTACGCTTTTTAGAATTTTAATGAAAATGGGCATTAGTTGTCTAGCTAGCACAATAATTAATTAATTAAAAAAACACTTCTTCCTGTTGCCACATATAGTTCGCCCAATTTTGGCAAACTACTAATTATGAAACATTATTAAGATATCATCATCACTAAACAATTATCGGAAATTCTATTTGTAAAAACATTTTTACAAAAAGTTCTACCAAACTAGTGCTTTAATCTTAAATAAGATGATACTCTATAATAAAGGTTTAAAAAAGGTTAGCCCAAAAAGATATCTAAAATTTTTTAATTGGGATATAAGATTGCCATGAAAAATTCTCTAAAGAGTCAGTTGGCACTACAACTACAAAATCTTCTATGGAAATCACGATGCAGAGGCTGTTATGAAGATCGTAATTATATAAAAGTAAAAACAAACTTATAGGATCATCAGCTCAAAAGTGGGTTTTCATTTTTGTAATAACTAGATGGTCTCCCTAGAAAAGCTGCTATAACCACCACAATTTTGAATATTTAGTGAATCGATGAACATTTAACATTAAATCATTTGAAAACTGTCATAAGAGTATCTATATTGATAGTATTAAAATAGGTTGTTAATGGAGTTGTTGGTTAACAACTCAAAAAATAACCTACATTGGTAGTGTTAAAGTAGTTGCGAAAAATATTTAATTTAAGAGCATTCACATTGGTAATGTTAAAGAAGGTTGTTAGTGGAGTTGTTAGTTGACAACTCAAAAAAAAAACCTACATTAGTGGTGTTAAAGTAGTTACTAAAGCATTTAATTTAGCAAATTGTTAATTTTATTGTTAAGTTAACAACAAACTTAACACTTTATGTAGTAATATTTATTCTTTTTTATTTTAATTAAATTAGGATTGGTCCACTATGTAACTATTGAATTGATGATTAAATTTAACACTCTTATTTAGAATCAATAATGTGGCATAAATTAATAGTTAAATTTAATTTGTTTAGGTGTCCTTTAACAATCACTAAAAATTCTATTTTTTTTGATAACGTGGATAGTTAATTTTAGCACTATCAATGTGGATGCTCTAACAAGTTGTTAGTTTTGTTGTTAAAGTTAACCATAAACTTAACACTTTATATGATATTATTTCTTTTTTTTAATTTTAATTAAATTAGGATTGACCAACACTTTAACTATTAAATTAATAATTAAATTTAATACCCCTAGTTAGAATCACCAATGTGATACATATTAATAGTTAAATTTAACTTACTTAGATGTCCTTTAACAATTACTAAAAATTTTACTTTTTACTTATGTAGATAGTTAATTTTAACACTATCAATGTAGATGCTTTAACCACCAAAATTTTGAATATTTAGTGAACCGATGATCATTTAACCTTACATCATTTGAGAGCATCTATTGTATTCATCATCTAATAATCTAATATACCATGTCAATTAACAGGAAATTGTTCAAAATGTCTTAATGAAGGGACCTAAAATAGCACTCCAACCAACAAAAATTTTAATACGCCCTCATGAGCGAGTGTTTTTATTTGTACAAATTTTTTCACAAAATAAATTAAATTCATCATTTTACCTCTAAATTTTTTCCCAATCATACAACATATGTAAGGGTAAGATTGTAAAATCATCTTAATTTGTAAAACATTTTCTGAATGGCTAATTATATTCACACCACTAATCTTGTTTCGTGCGCCACATAATAGTTATTCTACAAGTTCACAATTTTTACTTCTTATTATAATTATGCCCTTACTTTTTTTTTCTCTCTCTCTCTATATATATATATATATATAATTTTTTGTCTCACACATTTTTTTATGTAGATGTCGAAATACTTATTTATATATACATGACAAGTTGACAACTTTTACATAATTTAAATGTTAACGGATAATAAAACATGAATTTTTTATATAACACTACAAGAAAAAACACTTATATCGACGGTAAAATTCCGACGAACGTCAATCCATCAGTAATTACCGACGGTTGATAAAAATCCGTCGGAAATTTCTGACGGAAAAATATCCCGTCGAAAATTGCCGACGGCGGGAGGTGCCGTTGGAAAATACCGACGACTTGTCCAGGCCGTCGGTAAAAACCAACGGTACATCGGTAAACTCCGATGGAACAGTTAAGTCATCGGTAGTTTCTGACGGCTACAATACTCGTTGGTATTTCCCGATGGCAACCGTAAACCGTCGAGATCCCTACACGCGCTCTTCCGATCTGCCAACGGCCGTCGCTAAGTACCGACGGACATCACACAACCGTCGGTAAGTACCGACAGTATCATTTGACCGTCAGAAATTACTGACTGATTTTATCTACCGTTGGCTATTTTTAACTGATTTTCCGTGCCCTCGGCAATCTCCAACTGGTTTTTGGCCGTAAGAAATAATCAATATTTTTTCAATAATTTCTAAGAATTAATAAATGATGTGATGAAATACGTATATGTTTTAATTTATGAAATTTAACAGTTTGTAATTTATTCTTTAAATTTTTTATACAATTTTGTTTGTTAAAATTACTCTGTAGATGTGATTTATATAATTTTACATTGGTATATAAAAATTACATACATCAAAATTATTCATCATCAAAACATGTTATCCAAAATTTTCAACTCTTAACGATTAAGTAGTGAAATAAATCTTCCCTAAAAAATTGAGAAATAAATCTTTAATGATACAAAAAATATTTGATATAAGTCACTTTTTTTTAAACGACGTGTATAAAATTTTTTAATTATCTTAAACACTTTTATAGAAAATTTGAATTACTGATACTCACAATTTGGAAATGATCATAAATTTTAAAGTGAAAAACATAGAAATTAATGTAAAGAGTATATAAATTTTTAATGTGCAATAATATTATTTATTTTTTAAATTGCAAAAACTATAGAATATATGTTAAATATATTATAGATACAAATAAGAAACAAGAATGAATAATGGCCCAGCGGTTGGAAACCCTCCCCCCAACCTTGAGGTGAGGGGTTTGAACCCTTCCCTTTGTAGCAATAGAGAGAAATTAAGTTTCAATACATAAGCAGGTCGGGGCGCATATGCGGGTTGCCGGGTATGAGCTCGGGTCGGGTTAACGGGTAAGTAGGATGGCTTTAAAATTAATATTTTTTCAACATGTTACGTCGTCCGTCGGTGATCACCGACGGATAGACTTCTCGTCGGTGATCACCGATGGAATCTAACAGTCGTCAGAATTTACCGACGGCTAGCTGAATCCGTTGAAAATTACTGACAAAGTTTAGTCGTCGATGATTACCGACTGCTCTATCGGAAATCAGAGACAAGGCGATTTCCGAAGGATTTTCCGACCATTCTTTCCCCGTCGGAAACACAGTTTTCCAACGGATTTTGACCATTAGCGACAGATTTTTGCCATCGGTATAGACGTGTTTTTTAGTAGTGTAAATTATTTCTGGGTTCAAATATAGACTACTATTTACATATCAAGTAAGTTAATTATTAAAAATTAATTACAAAAAGTGTAAAAGGAAAAATTAGCGGGCATAATTGTAGTAATTAATAAAAGTTGAAGACCCATTCACACCATTATAATGTGGTGAACATATAGCCTGAATATAATTAGCCTCCCTCCTTACCCCTCATCCGATCTCTTTGACACTTTTCCACGCCTCACTCTTTCTAAAATACTGTATATAAGTGGTCAATTTAAAAATAGTGAGATCCATTTCAACCATCCATATTTTACCACATGAACCTGTGAGCATGTTACTCTCATTAGGATATATTAAAATTTTTCCGTGTAGTCGGATATTAAAATTTTTGCTCCCAATAATGTTCGGGCGAGCTCAATAAATACGAATGGGAGGCACCTCCCTTTCTAGCAGTTATGGGTTTTAATTCTTGGAATTATAAAGGAGATCGGATATATTCGGCGGCTCAATTTAGTTCTCTCAGAGGAAACGAATTGCTATTCTTCTATTCTTCAATCTACAAAATTCTTTCTCCTTATTTGTTCGTTAATTAATCATTACAAAATTAACAGACTTAACACGTTTTTAGGGAATATATAATGATCAGAAAAACAAATCAACACGCTTTCAATAGTAGTAATAGTACACCAAGACGGACTTGGTATTCCAAAGCAACTTTCAAATATTTTAAGATGTTCGGTTCTCGACCAATGAAAATTAAGAGAATGAGAATAAAGGTCCCATAAGGGACTTATTTAGTTGATGCAATCCGTAATGTAAAAGTGAACCCGGTATTGACACCCGCAACTAAAGGGTAACCATTTTTTTTAATTAGTTTATTTAGAGAGTGCGTAAACAAATAGTGTTAAGTTTATTTGTCTTGATATGCATATTTGCTTTGTAAAGTACCATCTACTTGGTACCTTCTCATTTTGTCTTTGACATGCACGATACTAACGTAAGAGAAATTTCTATCACTTTTAAAATAATTGTTATTACTCTTAGTGTATAGATACACATTATATATGTACATAACGTATATTTATGTACTTACATGAAATGGAAATTGCCACGGGCGGTAGGAGAGGTGATAGACACAAAACTAACAACCATCAAACTGATAAAAATAATTTAACTCTATACATATAATATCATATAGTCACCAGACATGTATTAAAACATGCCACATGATTATAATTTCCTATTTCGCCTAACCGTGATATTAACAAAGTGTTTGACAATTCCATTTGATTATAATTTGAATTATAATCTAACACACGACATCATTTTATTAGTTTTTTTTTAAAAAAAAATCCAGTCAAATAGTAATTTTTGACCTTTTTACAAAAAAACTAATAAAATAATAACACATAATAGATTATAATCTGAATTATAATTCAAAGAGTACACATTGTTAAGTTTTTATGGAGTTCTTGGGTCATAATATCATATGGATATGATACAAAGCTAGATCGAGCTATATCCCTAAAGAAAGGATACGACAATATAACAGATAATCCGGCCATCAAGCAGTGTCCCGTTTGTACATTCTCCCATTATCGTTCGACAGATTCTGCAGCTTTCTCACCAAACATGCAACGGGACCCCATTTACATGCACCACAAAAAATAACACTAAATTCCTCAAATTCCTTCTTGACACCAGGAAATTACATTAATAACTTCAGTACATCATCTGCCACACCCAACGACCGATCGGAAACTTGTCTGGCCGTACTTAAAATCCGATGCCAACTCCTATTTCACTCCACTACACACTCCTATTTTTTTTTTTAAAGTACGACCAAACAGTTGATTAGAGATCGCTCCTTTCCACTAAACAAAATGAAAACTCGAAAAAAAAATTATAATTGAAAAAAATATTCACAATTATCAGTACGATTTTACTTGGATCGGTCAGCAGTAGTACTTATCCATCAGTTAAATATATATCATGATAAATTCCCGGTTTATCGGCCCAAAGACAGCGCCGCCGTGGTGTCCAGCCGCCATGCAAAACCACCGCAATCCATTCTCCAAACGTCGCCCGGAAGGGTAAGAGAAATCTTGTCCTTCTCGCCGGTGACCAACCGGACCCGGCACGTGAACGACGGGCACCCCACCGGAACCATCACCCCGGGTTTCATCACCAGCCACGCCACCACATCCGCCACAGCCGTCTTCTCTGCTGTGCCCACCACCATCTTCTTATAAGCTCCATTGGTCCACATCACCCGGTTCAGACCGTCCGATATGAAACATGGACACGTGTCGCGTTGTAGGCTCGTCACTTTCTCGTCGTCCGTCCGGCCGAGACGGTTATAACCGTCGGCCAACGTGTTGGTTACGCATTCCACCTTCACCCACGAGCCCAACACCATCCGGGGCTGCGGAGGCGGAACCGCCATCAACGCCGCTCCAGTAGCCGGCAGCGGTGTTGGATCTTCCATCCCTTCATGACCCCCAAAGCTCAACCATAAAGGAGCACTGAGTGCTCCTTTTTTCTTGCTTTCCTTCGCGTCAGATGTCTGAGGAAACAGGGGCAGCGTCACCACCGTTTCACCGCCGGTAACCGACCCACCGGAGGCGGTGTTTTCCGGCGAAGCCTTTCGTTTCCTGTTACTTAACCTTTTGTTTGCATTACTCGCACCATCTTTAGCGTATTTCCTTTTCCCACGACCATTTTTGACAGGTGGCTCAGCGTTTTCCAGCGTGGAGGAGCTGCTCCCGCCGGAAACAGACCCGTTGGTGGAAGTTGGTTTAGGGGCTATCGGCCTGAAACGCATCATTATACGGCTTACTTTAGACGGGTCGTGGGCTCCGCCGCCGGTGTACCTCGCTATACAGCACCCTCCCCTTCCGTCCATATTTTTGAAGATATATTTCGGTGGAATAGAGTGTATTGTCAATTGCGATTAGGCAAAATACATAGCCTAAAATGGTTGAGTACGGAGTTTGATTTTATACTGAAGGTTGTGGAGGGAGAATTTCACTTGAAGCTCCTCAACTTTATGTTATTCGTTCAAGTCAGTCACCGAATGTATACTTGTTTTCAATTTAATCACCAAACTTCTATTTTTATTTTAATTGGATTAATAGTCCATAACTATGAGTGTGACAAAAGCTAAAAGGCCAATCATGGATAGCTAACTGAACAAGAGTGACTTTGACATTTATTTAATGCGAAATTAAATACTATGTTACGTTATAGCGCTCTATTAACGTAAATATGTAGAAAAATAACATATTTACCATTCATTTCTCTTTATGATGGAGGATTATTACACACTATAATTCTTCATTTTGAGGTAGGCCAAGGCCCACTTATTGTGAGTCTTAAGATTAACACTTAATGCATCAATAATTTGAGTCTAATAGCCCTTTGAGAAAGAATGCATGTGCTATTGTTTTAGAGGATGTTGCGATCATTGGCAAATTATTTCCTCATCAAATAGGTAGATATTCTCTCTCCCGTCATTTGAGGTTCCAAATCAATGTACCCATTCTTGAAGACATTCACCCTTGCTTGTAAGTGATATTTGTTGTTTTTCTTTTTATCTTATCTCATGAGATAAGAATGTCTCAGCTCATAAAGATACCAATTCCTCCAATTTTAAGAGAGAAAATAAAATAAAACACACTGAAAATGATTGGAGAGGATCTAAATGTAAGGGAAGGTAAGTCGAATACCTAAGGGAAAAGAAGCATGAAAATGGGGGGACCTGACAGGAAATTACAAAACGAAGAGGGGTTTCAGAAATCAGTTGGGACACGTGGGAGGAAGGTTTAGACACGAGTGAGGGCTGGGATTGGTAGGTTAGGTGGGTCACATGACAGTAACCCTAAACTAGCGAATAGGAGAGGAAGTATGGACGGACCCAAAGCGGCAGCCAATGGGAAGGCGAGGAGTGGCTAGTAGGTTGGTCAGAAGGGGGCACGTAGGTCTTCGTGCCTTCGGCGGTGGATGCAGCCATAAGTTGACACGTGTGATATTTGATTTTTTTGGGATAGCGATAAAACTCCTTTTCTGGGGTTTCCAGTTGCTGATTGCGCCGCGTGGACGGCCGATTGCGAGACAACCGAATGGGACGTTTTCATTTCAACGGTGACGCAACCCCCTGTCATTAATATGTTCCCTTTATTCTCATTAACGTATATCTCGTTGTATCAATTCCCATATCTCATCGTACGATTCGGTGAAATTATCTCATCTTACGTATTTGGACAACTCACGTATAAAATGTCCTGTGAATATGTGGTTAGAAATCATTTTCTCTTATTTTACTATCAATCGATTAGAATATTAGAGCATGATTAGTGTTAGGGGAAAAATTTAAATTTTAGATTCCCTCAACAACTCAAATAATGTGTCAAAATAGAGGGGGAAAAACTTATTTTGGGGTGGGGGTAAAAACCTAAATGAGGGGCAAATAAAATATTATTTTTCCTCACTCTCATTTCCCTTCTAATTCAATAAAGTCACGTGTCTAATTCATATTCCCCCTCCACTTTTTCCCCATATACATTATTTAGAAATAAGTTCTTTCCCCTTAATTTTTTCCCTTGACTTTTTTCTCTAACATTAATCTTGCCTTTATGTCATCAATAGTTAATGTAGACATCACTTTTGTAGCTTTGACAATTGACACTTATAGATAAAACTATTTACTTTTTAACACCTTACATTATAAGAGTAGTTCTAATGCGGGGAAATCTAATCTAATGAAAAAACCCAATATAAAAACTCAAGTGGGAAAATTCCTATAGGATGGGTGAATTCTTTCTATTAAGAAAAAAATAGAAGGTCAAATTTGGCCCTGCACATCCCCAACCAAAAAATTATAGCATATTCCCGTTCATTCGATCCTTACGTTATTTGGTTGGAGGACTTAAAAATAGAATTATTCCCCCTTTACATTATTTAGCGAAAATTGATAAAGGTGAAAAATATATATTTAATTTTTTATCACAACATTAATATTGCTCTAAATAAGACAAGCAACTAGCGCTAAATTATTTTCTCATTATTATAAACCCGATGATCATTGTATATAGTATTTGGATCTCTACATGGCTTTTCTCTGCATTTAACACCTTTTATTTATTATATGATGAGCCCGTCGATCAATGAGAGGATGTAGCAAAAGCCATGTGTTGCAAAGATTACCATATTTAAATCAATTTAATTAGTTGCCAAACAGACCCTCAACATAAAATTAAACAGAGAATCATGGATTTTATTTGTGTTTTGTATGACGAGAATTCTAGTTTGTATGAATTGTGTAATTGCTCGAGGATTATATATGAACTTTTAATAAATAAGCAATTTGATAATAATTCAATTAATGACAACTATAGGTTAATGTAACAATCACAGGTTGCCATTGGCACATTATGATGCACAATAGCTGCCACTAAATTATTCCCAGAAAATTGCGGGTGTAATTAAACCCAAACAAGATAGTAATAATAAACAATGAAAGTCTAGATTAATTTACATGCTAATTAATTAAATCTAAAGCAAAATCTAATGAAAGATTGCCAAGCCAAAAGTGTTTCGAGGGCTGTGACAGTTTATTATAAATAAATGTAACACCCTAACCACTTATTTATTAAGTTTAATGATTATAACTACTATATTTAAGCTAACTTACATATGTTATAACATATAATATTTGCTTTGTTTAATGTGGGAACTTCTAAATTAAGCATAACTTTTGTGTTGGGAGTACAATTTTTAATTCATAAAGTAGAATGAAATTAATGCTGTTTTTTCTATTTTGCTTTTATAGAAAGGATTTATAGATTATCAAAGGGTTTCATTACTTGGATTAGTAATCATAGTCAAAACTATTGAATAAGATATGAAAACATCAAGTTTTACACATAGTTTATTTGTTCATTGCAATCATGAATCCCGTAGGTGGAAGTTGATATGTTGAATGATACTCGGCTACTCTCTTTTAAAAGAGAAGGTAGGATAAGACTAACGCTTTCATAAAGCTTATTTATCTAAAGTTCATATATTTTTCTTGAATTGATCATCGAAGACTATATGCTAGCTGGCCAACGATCTTAGCTTCATTATTTTCTTTGTATTTCTCAAGTGCATTTTCCTGAATCTTGTAACTTTTAGAGTTACTGTATTTAATTTTAAAGTACAACGATAAAAGAATATAATACACGTGCATGCATATTTGAACCCTTGAGAAGTGCCCTCTAAATTACTTGGTTATTTGAGAATCCACAGTACAACGAAAGCTAGCCTAGACTGCAATATTAGAGGGTGGGATAAAGTCAGTTAATTCCATGCCCCTTTGGAGAATGGGGTGCCAAATTCCCATTTAGACTGTTAAAAGCAAGATCTAAAGAACATCACACTTTCATACTAAATCAAAACAAGTGGTCCAATGAGCTAAAAAGTAGTGTATATTTATGGTGCCGTTGTCTGTTGTCAATTTAAGACATCTACATCTTATGTGTTCATTCGTTTCTACTTCAAGATCAAGATCAAGATCAGTATCGATCAGTATAAATTGTTATTATCAGAACAAAATCTTGAAATCAAGAACTTATTCTAAGAAAAATGCGTACTTGTTAAAGACAGATTTGTTAAGGATTCTAAATCCTCAAGTATATCAAAATTTATATAGTCAAATTAATGAGAAAAACAAGTATAATAACCAATCTTGATTCATTTTTACAGTTGGAGTTCTTCTGATGCATCAAGTAGTTTATCATACCATATATTTAGATATGTTGTTTGGTGTTACTATTACTTTCGGAAAAGCTAAAAAAGCCTTTTAGTATTAACTTCGCTTAAACTATGTTTTGTCCAATTTCCAGTTCGGTCCCTGGTGGACCTACGAGCATGGGATTAAATTATTTTTGTAAATAAAAATATTGGAATATTTTGCAGCCCCTAAAGATGGACTAACATTTTCAAAATATAATGGTGAGAAAAGGACAAGCCAATAGTCTGAAAGCAGGTACCTTCCAATTATTATGCTCATTCCTCGATGTGCTTATTGATTTGGCGTACCAAAGATTTCAAATGTTGTTTGAAACGTGTCCTTAGGCACATTGGACTGTCGAAAAACGAGAATAACATAACCTCAATTCCTGGCCTCTATTTGTACTTAGATATGCTTTTCAACTTCGAAGGGTCACCCAAAATGAATAAAGCTTACTTTGTCTTATTTTACGGACTTGCCCATTGGTACGTGTAAAGGTGTAATAGAATCAATAATTTTATTGGGACACGATACAAAAGACGAACAAAATTATGGTGTTTTAAGAGCATGATCATATTCTTCCCAGTTTGATTATAATGAAGAACTGATATGTAAATATAAAATGCCCACTTGTACATATATGATAATTCTTAATCGACGAACTACTCAAGATATGATACTTCTAGATTTTTATTTTTTTCTTCCCCCACCCCCCGTCAATATAGAGATATGAGACTCGTTGTATTGGATCATGGCCAACTGAATCATCCATTAATTTTCGTCAACAAAATTACCCTGTTGTCCAAATGCATGCATGGTGTATATTGGTTTATATATGAAAAATAATAAATTTAAAATCACCTTATTTCTGACCAAAATGTATAGTATTTGAAGACTTGTTTGAAACCGTTTCAATATCTATCGATTGTAAGAGTAATTAATGGCACCAGTTCCATGTGTCATCACACGTTTGTCACAAGTGCTACTTAAATATTATCATTTGTTAACTAAGCATTTCCTGATAAAATCCTATTACCCAAAAATAGGAAACACTATCAAGAATTTACCCAAACATATTCGACAACCTTCAGAAATTCCCCTAAACAGCGAAAGCGCTTTGCGAAGATTTACAAAAACTTATTTAACTCAATCGGAAATTTTCGAGATTCAGAAATATCCTGTTGACTTTTCAAAAACCATCACAAATCAAATATGTATCGCATCCCTTCGTCGCAAACGATACACTTGCATGTGGAGAATTTCCTCGACCTATTCCGTCATCTAAATACCCCCGAAACTCGAGCATGAAAGTGCCAGTACTTAGACTTGGTACGTAGCTATCGACAGGTATGTAGAATTGTAATCAATACAAACTATCCAGGATATATATATATATATATTGTTAACCATAAACGTCGCAAGAAAGGATGGTGAGGTGGAAAGTATATATAAAGAATGCTACTCGATCATGAATTAGGTTAGCGCGCCGAAAACGGAAGTCAACATTATTGCACTTCCATTGACAAACACGGAAACATCAGTGTCTATTAGATTGGGTTAGGTTTTGGATAATCTTTATGACATCTCCATTTTTGTTAAGTTTGGTACGTTTCCTGTACTTTGCTAATATTCTTAACTATGGATTTCATGTATTCAATACCATGTTGTCCACGTGTGACTACTAACTCGCATGACCCATGAAACGATCGACTCCAAAGTTTACGTTATGTGAATTAACCACATGTAATTATTATGTAAATCATTGTTTCGATTGTCTGTACTTAATTGTAATATATGATTTTTAACATAAATAAAGCGTATGATGATGGCCGGTCAGACTATAAAATTTCGTATAGTTAACGACAGTTTCACTGGTCGAAAGTGACTTTTAATTTATCTTTCAAGCAGACAGGAGAGCCTAAATTTGTGCTCCTTACGCTAAACAAATCCAATGAACTCCAAACACATTTCAAGTGAAACATTATTAATTATCTGTTTTGGCAAAAGTAGCATAGATTCTATAAATTAATTGTTTATGTACTCCTCTTTTTTTGCCATTCTAATTCATGATTTCTCTTCGATATATGATCCCTGCAGGACAATTCAAGTCTTCAGAAGGTGTCGAAGATAGAACTTTTTTGAATTTTTTTAGGATTTTAATAAATCGATCGTTATGAAATTTTATTTATATATTTGAAGTGAATCTTATAAAATTTTTAAGATTTTAGCAAAATTTTTTGTTACAAGTTTTAATGTACTTTATTCAAAACCTAGCTAGAGTAATAAAAGAAGCTACAAGGTGTCGTTAGTTTGGAAATTAATACAGATTTATTTATTTATGAAGTTATTTTAATTAATTAACTTACTCAAGCTGGCCGGTACACTTAATTTGGATTTGATGGAATATATTTGTGTGTGTGTGTGTGTGTGTGAATTTCTCATTGATTTCTGTTGAATTTCTGGATTGCAAAATCAATTTTACATGTAATTTCTAACTCCAAAACCATTAAAAAATTCACAAAAATCCATCATTTAATGAAAACATGAAGCTCATTAAAATCCGACGCCATTAAAATTTATAAATGATTGAGAATACCAGATTTTTTTTTTTTTACTGAAATCATTAAAATTTAAATTGAGAATATCAAAGTATCATCAAGTCCACAGTTTTTAGAGATTAAGAAGTATTAAAAACCAAGCTGTAAACGCCCTTAATAATTTTAATATTAAATTGATTGTTCTATGGTGGGGGGTGAGTTAAGATTTTACTTTAGAATACATATATTGGTATCTGTCAATCCTATGGCTGTAATTAAATCAAAAGTATCCAAAAGAAGATCTCCAAAGTTGGGGATATTATTTATAACGTTGAAATCCTATAGTCATCAAATGTCAACCGTCCAAATGTCCCAATCCGTATGAAATCAAACATTTCGGCCATACGTCCTATTCTGATTTTGGGATACAATTCAATTAACCTAATTATTTTATCCAATCCAATTATAATATATAAATCAATTAGTCACTATAATGATAGTTTCCTTGTTCCCTCCCAACCCACCATATATAATGTTGGTCCAAATTAAATTTCAAATATCTTGACTAGCAAGCAAGCATGCATGCATTTTCATCAATACATGCACGCATACACATCACACATATCCATTTACGTATAGAGATAGGCCGGGAGGCTTCTCCATTTAATTTTTCTACTTGATTTTGTAACTCAGTATATTGAACACTAATTCAATAATAGCTTTTACTTGCCCACGTGTTGCATATGGATGGCTGTAATTCGTGCAAATAAGTCATTCAACGTTTCACAAATCTTTAAAGTCATTTTGTGGTTCTCAAAATGTCGATATTTAGTTGTGAATTGCCAAATCAAATGGCCAACTGTTTTGTGGGAACATCATTTTCATAAGAACTTCTCTAGCAACTATTTTTCAATCATTCATTTACAATCATAGAGTACGTTTTCAATTGATCAAGAGCCATCCAAACAATCTTTTCATTCTTTTTTTTTTTTTTTTGGCAAAAGAAATAAAAAAATAATAAAATAATTATCTCTTCTAGAAGGATAAATGGGGTATCCAAATTATTGCTTAGCCAAATTGAAATAACAATTTGGTCCTTCCTCCATGATTTGATATTCAATCCAATGAGATGTCGACGCATATGTCTAGTTAGTACGCATATTTCAATTTAAAAACTTAAAAAATGTTATTACATATTCCTCTTCTCAATGCTCCTAATTATTTGTTCTTTAGCTTTTTAATTTAGAAACAAACCTTTGGGTTTATGCCACGTGTTGTTTTGAACAATTCAAAGATTGGTTTCTTGATTAGGTTCATATGGAATGAAATTTCTTACTCCAAGAATTTGCTACTTTTAGGCCAACAACGGTCAAATAGAAACCACCAACTTTTTAAATTGCCAATTGCGTTTATTTGACTTGAGTTTTATAAATATACGGCCGGTCTTCGTAAACAACAACAGGCGTCAACAAAATAAACCGAGGTTTTAGAATTCACTAGATTTTCACTCGTATATTTTACGGATAGAGTTTTAAAGAAATTTCATATATAAAATATAATATAATTGTCTTTTTCATGTTTAATATCATAAAAAAACTAAAAAAATACAACCTATATGAAATTAATATACATTCTACATTTACAAGTGACATGCAATCGATTCTTTATTTGATGACATACTTTTAAATTCTTATTATTAATCCATCGTCATCTCGTTGAACCAATAATTTTTATATTAATTCTTATTTTTATTTCCTTCAAAGATAATAAAATGTGATAGCATAATTCTATATTAGTTTTACACCCGTGCATTCACAAATATACTATGTTTTTCACACCCGTGTATTTCACTGACATATTATGCTGACAAAGTAAAATACAATAGAGTATAAGAACATAAAATCATGAAATTATACAATTAAACAAAATAAATATGTAATATATATTATTTTCACACACGTGCATTTACAAACATATTATGCTTCACACCCGTACATTTCACGGACATATTATGCTGATAAAGTTAAAATGTTAGATACTCAATTTTTTACATGAATAGCAATTTCACATACATCTATGTCGAGAGTATTCGGTAGGACGGTCATATACATCTACATAGTAGGACCATCCATTAAATGAATGACATATATGATTGTGTGCCATTTGGACTTGTCTTTATTTCTCTCTCTACATTAATTAAGTAATACACCCATAAATAACACTATTTTGTCTTAATTTTTAATTTTTTGTAACAATTAACTTATCTAAATGTGAATATATCTAATAATTATAAAATAATGAAAAACGCTTGATTAAATAAGTTGGAATGTGAATAAACTTGAGTAATTATAATATCAATCAAACTTCAACGTCAAATTAATTTATTATTCATAACTAATTGATAGAAATTTTTAATGAAATTTTGAATTTTGACTTAAAATTTACAGACGTCATCTACTAATTATTGAAATAATAAATATATAAACGCAACAATAGAAAAATATTTACAAGACAAGTGTAATAATTTGCAAATTAAATTTTTTTTGTGCATTTTAAGTGTGACGCGTGTTAAAAAAAATTAGAAAATCACTTTTTTAGCATTAAAACCCCACTTTTATGCAAAGACCCCTGTGGTCTGATGGCATAATAGAGAGGTTCTTAAACCCTTTGTCAAGGGTTTGATTCCCCACCCTTACAATCCACTCTGTATAAAAAAAAAAAAAAAAAAAAATCTACTTTTATTATTATGTGATAATAATGTCAATATATATCTTCAAAAATAATAACTTTTCAGTTTTCTAGTTAAAAAGAAATAGCATTAAAATTTCTATCAATTTTTCTTCTTATCAATAACAAATTAATTTGACGTTGAAATTTGGTTGATATATTATAATTCTTCAAGTTTATTCTCTTCCCAACTTATTTAATTAATCATTGTTCATTATTTTATAATTATTAGATTGAGATTTAGATAAGTTAATTGATATAAAAAATTAAAAATTAAGATAAAATGGTGTTATTTATGGGTGTAGTATTTAATTAATGAAGAGAGATAAGTAAAAGAAACTCCAAATGGCACACAATCCTACTTGTCTTTAATTTAATGGATGATCTTACCATGTAGACGTATAGGACCGTCCTACCGAAAACTCTATCGTTAAGCATCACCGCAAATCAAAATGAATAAATGAGAAGCGCAGTTTTGTTTTTTTATGAGATGAATAACAATATTAAATTAAATGATTAAAAGGAAAAGTATGATAATAAGAAAATGTATAATAATATTAAAATCTAGATTGATATATTATCTATTTTCACTTAATTCAAATCTATTAGGCAAATATGAGATATATATAATGAAAATATAATATGTAGATGAAGTCCAAGAACAAATGATGTCAGCAAATTGGTTTTCTAAAGAAACCAAACAATGAGCGGGAAAATTATTTCTAATTGTACCCGACAATCAATTGAGCTCATCAAACTCTGCTTTTATATATATACTAGATTTTTTCACCCGTGCCTTGTACGGGTAGAGTTACAGTGTACATTCATATCAAAATTGACGTGTGACTGTGGATATCATTTTATAAATACAGTACAATATACCAGTTGTATTGTAAAAAATTACGAATTGATATGCGAATTACAAATAACCATGGAATATTTATAGTAAAATATATGAGTTCATAATTTTGGTCTCCTCCAGACTCGTCGTGCAAATTCACACGTCCAACCTATATAAAGTTATAATAATTCGTAGTCAAATAATTAGAGATGGCAATTTGACCAATTAATCTATAAACCCATAGAGACATGCATCTAATATGATTGACTCGTCACTCCTAATCGATGCAAAAGAAGGGGTATGAGGTAACATTATCTTATTCGCCGTGAGTTCAGGGTGGGTGCGAGTCAGGTTGGACATTAAATCCTTGGTAGTTTATTTTTATTTTTTTATTATATTATTTTTTTAAAAGTATTTTTCTATCGAATTGAAATAATTATGTTATTATATTAGTTAATGTTGGGAACTTTAAAATTCTAAATAAAAATTTTGTTTTATTCTACGTTTATCAATTAATAATGCGTTGCACATAACATTAATTAAAAAGAGAAAAAATTCATGAGTCCTTCTGTGGGTTATGATGGCGTCTCAACTCGTCTCATGACCCGACTTGTCTTGACCCGTCACATAAATTTGTAGGTTCCCAAGGGCAGGGGGTCTGGGTGACTTCAAGACTCATGAGGCTGGTTCAGAGTATGACTAATACGCCTGATTGCCATTGTTATAAATAATCATATCACAATTAACAATTACAAATATAAGTTTAGTCTCTCACTCGTGCGTTGTACGAGAAGACTAATTTTCAGAAAAGTTCAATAATAATGAATAATAAAATATTAGACAAATAAATATTACCGGATTTGCATAGCAAAAATAATAAATATACATTTTTAATTTAGTATTTGACGCATTAAATTAATGTTTTATTAATATTAGTAGTTACTTACTTATGTACTCAATTAATGTTTTACTATCTTTTACTTTTAAATCATTTAACGTATTTAATATTATTTTTTAATAGTCTGATAATACATATCTGGCGTGTACACACCCGTATTCACTTGATATTCGTTCAGATAAAAATTTTCATACTCATGAAAAAGTACTCTCTCGACGTATCTTTTCTATGAGTATGAATAAACTTCAAAACTGATAGTTATAATTAAAATGTTAAATATTGATATATTTTTAAAGAAATGCAAGTTAGACTTTTTAATATAAAGAGGACCATATATGTGGGATATTCTAAAAAGGAAAATAAGATCAGATAATCTCAATTGAGGGATTTTCTTTTTTGTGTAGTTCATTTTCTTCTTGTGGATTTTTTGTCCCTTTGTTCACAAAATTTTCGATAAAATTCATTATTATCTTCGTCAAATAAAAATATCAATCAATTAATATTCAACATGTACGTTACCCAGGAGATTCTCAATGTTTCATATAAAAAATTCATTACATAAATTGCAAAAAATAATAAATAATCACAATAATAATTAAATCAAATTTAATAACAACATGAATTCGGTTGATATTTTGAAGGCTTCACATCTATAGAGAAAAAAGACTAAAAAATAAATTATTTGCATCATCTACAACCTAATCGTTGGAACATAAATGATATAGAAACAAAGATTAAAAAATAGTCACAAAGATTTTCAAGTTAGATCATAGATGTCAAGAAAATAAATTTTAGCCATATATTATTATAATAGAATTACATTATGTGTCTTTAGTTGTTGGCGTGACGCAAATAAATGGATTTTTATTGCCAAAAAAAAGAAGAATAGATAAATCAGTTGATTTGCTCCAAGTTATTTTGAACTAAGTTTTCATTTAAATATAAGTTATTTAAAATAGGTTTTTAAGTTATTCTGAAATAAATTTTGGTTTCGATATTATCAAAGACCTTGTAAGGAAATTTTGAAAATAAAACAAACAGAAATAATAAATAAATAAATAAATAGAGATGATACCAGACAATTAGTTTATAATGCGCTCATTTTCAGATAATTCACTAACGAGAAGAATAATTTTAAAAAATACTATTTATAAGAAATTGAACAGTTACTCGCTTTCAAATTTACATCAGTAGTGGATAATAAAAAATTGTAAAAACTCATAATTATATATAAATACTAAAAAAATAGAAATGTGAAAACTAAAATAAAAAAGAATATAAAAAACTAATAAACTAATATAAATTATTGAAAACTCGTGATGAATATCCAAATAAGAAAAGTTTAAATTTTAAAACTTGAAAAATAAAACAAATTGGGGCATCAATTGAATCCAAATTATTGTGCAATATCATGATGATGTCAGCAAAAGAGCGGGAAATTGCAATTGAGAATCCAAATCCAATTGAAAACTGTTGTATTATATATGATATGATATGAGATGATATGATAATATGATATGATATGATGATATGATAGATACTATGTCAATTCTTTTTTTTTTTTTTCCTTTTCTAATTTGCTATTATTATCTCTAATTCAATGTTTCCTAATAATATTTCTTTAAACACCCGAAACAGAAAACAAGATTTATCTGATTTTTAGTGCTCCATTTTTAATACAATACCACTAATGGAAAGCCACACTTTTGGGTGAAAAAGAGCACAAGAGCATAGTATCTATGCTTACCCAAAAAGTACTAAAAATAGTTTGCATGCAAAGCTAGGTTAGGACTTAGGAACCTAATGATTTAATTATGGTAAGTTAAGTATAATAAATTGGAAT
>CAVNYN010270950.1:0-42366 GCA_963692815.1 Nyctanthes arbor-tristis | reverse complement strand
CTTTGAACAACTTGAATAATACGTTTATGTGAAGAATATTTATCATTTGCCACGGAAACCCATCAAACCACGGGCGGATCTAGGATTTTTTTCCTTCTGGGGCGATTTGTGGTGTTAAAGTGGTCAATAACGCTAAATTAATTGACAAATGACTGTTTTATAAAAAACTATATATTTTTAAAAAAACAAGACGGCAACCATTTCTTATTTTACCTAAAAAATCACAAAATATAAACATTAATTGTTCATTGAAATAAAATAAAATTAAAATAGTGAACTCACAAAATAAATAAATAAATAAGAAACATCACACTTACTATATATGTTGAATCTAATAAACATTGACGTTTGCAAACATAGTGAACAGTTTTAAAACGAAAAACAAAATGATAACAAATTGAAAAGAGAAAGTTATTTGCCAAATAACATCAAAAGATATATATAAAAGACATGAGAATTGATCAAAAACGAATATGTAGAACTTGAGAATTGAATCCACTACCTCTTAAAATACGTATTGATCTCTTACCAATATACAAAATATTTTGACTTAATTTTCAACTTGCGTTTTATATATTTTTTATTATGTGGGAAATTTTATAAAATTTAAAATCCCCCTAATACAAAACGAATTTTTTAGGGTTAGTGCGGAGGCGACCGCCCCTATTGCTCCCATTCTAGGAATTTTCTAGGAAAACAGATAGGGCTCTGAATGTGAAGCCAGACTGCCAATTACGTGATGTCAACTCACTAATTGGTAGTCTGGCTCCAAATTCAGAGCCCAATCAATTTCAATAGCCGGACTCTCCCGTCCTAAATCTGCTCGTGCATCAAACAATTACTTGATCATTAATCGTATCTGTGTTTTAAAAAGCTCGCACAAGCCAAGTCTAGACGGCACTTTTGTTCGATGTTTGGATTCGATACTTCGTCACGCCTGGCGCTTTATCATACATTTATCGCGATTTATCACGCATTGATTTGTTTAAGCGCACCTAAGCTCAATGCTTGAGTTCGACACTTTTTCACGCATTACGCTTTTTAGAATGTTTATCGTGTAAGCTGCTATCCTTTTGGGAGAGAAAAGAGATAAAACACCTTGAGACTGTACAATAGCCAATATTTTTAAACTACTCCATCCGTCCTAAAAAATAGACTTATATTTAATTTTAATCTGTCCATAAAAATAAACTACTTTCTATTTAAATTTTAATTGAAATACTCCCCTCCGTCCCTTCAAGAAAAAAAATCCCTCCATCACAAATATATAATCACACTATTTATGTTTTAATCAAACTTATCACATTCATATATCTGATAAGAGGTGATTCATTTTTTTTAATCTTTTAAAACAGAAATAGTTGGCGAGCAGATTAGAACCAACTAAAGTCTTCAAAAGATTCTTCATAGGAATTGGCCTTCAGTGGAATATGTCCACTTTGATGGCTAATTAAAGGGTGTGAAGGTACATAAAGAAGACTTACCTCTCTCACTACACAAACAAGCGTATTGAAGTTGGGATGAACTATAGCCTTTGTACCCACTACTTAGTGATTTTTTTTTTTTTGCCCCTTGTATAATTGGGGAACTATGGGGAAGAGTATTGACTCGAACTCAATATATTATTATCTTGGTAAAATGTAATCTTTATCATTTGAGTTATCACCCTTAATCTTACTTGATTTACGATTTGGTATTGATCTTGTTATATTAAAAAGAAGAAGAAAGGAAAAAAAAAAAAAAAGAAGTCAAATACTAGTGAAAACAATTTTGATATGAAGACACCTAGACACCCAGTGTATGCGACACATTTCTCACCACTAATTTACATGTTGGTTAACGAATCCACATGTGGAGGCGTGTCAATGTGAATAAAATTTACAATGGAGAAGGCAGCACATATACCGAGTAACATTGTAAGGAGACCAATAATTATGCATCTAAATTGGATAAACAAGGTTATTTTCTTCCATATTATTATTATTATTTTACAAACATTTTCTTCCATATTTGATATTTCCTACCCAAGTGTGTATATTATGATCAATGTGATTATTGAAAAAAAATTAACTTAGTAGATATCAAAACTCTATAATTAAAAAAAAAAGAAAAAGAAAAAAAGAAACTCTGTTATTCATATTGAATTCTTATTACTTTAACGTAAAAATCTTAAAGTGACATGAAGGCTCCAGGAATTGGGACCAGCGAGTTGTCGATTTTCGACATTGGTGGTAATGCTATTTACAAAATGCATCAATCAATCAATCATAAAGAAATGAACATTTCATAATGGATATCCCTATCTAGAATTTCTAGAATGTGAAAACTCAGTAGTCAATTATGGGTTCTCCAATTGTCAAATTTTTCTCAAGAGTCCATGGCAAGTTAAAGAGTTTGGCCATGATAAACTTGAAGATCTTGTTTACATTGATGTTATGTGTCGAACTTGAAAAGAAAAGGGTTGCTTTCATTGCCTTGGCATACATCCTTGCCTGCATTTTCATGTAAAACAACGTGTTAAATAAACATCTCAATACATATCATCTTTGTAGTTATCATAGCTCATAACCCACAAGAATCTCCTCTTGTTGTCATAATATGAGAGGATAATGTTAGTAATGCTTAGGTAGCACACATTTGCTGCCATGATTGGACCAGGTAGAGATCACGACGTGTCATCAGCACATCACTATCCCCAAATCATCAGTCTACTAGACATCTTATATTTGAAAATTTTCTGAGATAACGTATTAATGCCTGAAATGATCACTTGTTTACAGTAACATTCAGACATTAACATGTACAACTCCAATGGTATGCTGCTATTTAACAAAAGATTGTAAAATTCGAAATTTTATCGTCACAAACGAGTAAATCTACAATTGTTTGGTGGTGAACACATAAACCTGTATCTAATAGAAGCAGAATAACGGGTGTTAAATGTAATTTTGTTATTATATTATTAATTAAAAGGAATTGATGAGATATTAATTTGTGATATTTTAAATGGAAAATTTGTCGAGAGACTTTGCATGTGAGATGGAAGATAAAAAAATAGTAATGGATGCAAACTCACAAACGTTCACGCAACCATTCTTGACCCATTGAGGACTAAACAAACGTCTCGAATTTAGCACACATCAACCAAGACTTAGTCTTCCCCGTAGAAGAATAACATAAACTTTCTTTTAGTTGGCTTGTAGCAATTTTGGGTCAACTTTTTTCTTAATTTTCAAGATTTTAGACGTTGATTGATTCACAATTTTGTATCCCCACCAACCACAAAAGAACAACAAAGAAAGGAAAGAAACCCCCATTGTCCTTCAACATTTCTACAGGAATATCGTCTGTTTACTTACAGTACTCGTATTGTTAAAAAACACAAGAAATCAATATTGGTTTCTTTGGTTCTATAAGGAAACTGACACTGTTTCTGTAGAAATTCCCCATTGTCCACCCCCGGATATTACTACGTAAACTTAATTGACTATAAATATCTAGTTTTCACTATTTATTTCTAATTGTCTACGATTAGTTTGACATAGAAGTAGTATAATGACATGAAAAAAACAAACTTGTATGTAACATGTTATGATAAGTTACCTGAGTGACAACAGACCATTGAATATCTTGTGGAAGCTGGACAAAATCATCAAATTTGGTCCCTATTAGTATGGGAATTGCAGTCTGCAAATAACAAATACAAAATATCGATAACCAGTTACATTCTCAATAGTGACTTCAATATACTTATGTACCAAATCTAGGGTTGGCGGAATTATACTACTAGAAGTCTATCTATCTGCATGGCAAAAGATCATTGGTTCCCCACATGTGGTAGGGTGGAACTCACATGTGGTTCTCAATAATCTCTCTCCACATGGGCGGCTGCCGGAAATCATTTTCACATTTTAGTTTTTTTTTTTGGGTGAATTTCTAACTCAACCACTCTAATTATTACGATTGTACTATGATTAGCTCCCTAGTTTCAACTACTCCACTTAAAATATCCAACTTCCCCACCCCATATAAAAGAACCTGTGAATAAAGTGCATCCACAACCACTGTTCTGTTGTTATTACTTACTGCTATATAGCTTTCCTTTTAAAAGAAAATATAATAATGATTAAAAAAAAAAACATTCACGCGACTTTACTGTTACTTTTTATGAAAAAGCATAAATGTGGTTCGGGTGTATGATTAATTTTTAGATAAAGCAGTTCAATACAGTATTACATAAGGATACCATGCACATGTATATAACTAGAAAATTAATAAGTACTATACGCATATATAGAAAAATTGTAAACGCGTACAAAAATACAGTTCAGCAAAGTTGAATGACTTTCGTACCTTATTCCACTTTCTTGCTTCAGTGTGCCATCCAATGATACTGAAATAACATAAACACACTCTCTTAAAACTCTCTAATTTTGTTCAAACGCCGTACATCTACTGGTATTATGTCTTATATGGCGTTTTCTGATTGGGTTGTCTAATCAGAACACGCCATGTGTGCGTATGGCGGTATAATGTCGCCAAATATCTAACATACGAATAGAACTGCTTAAAACTGAAGAAATGAGTAGTTCTGTGTATCATTTTGATATAGAAAGGTTAAACGCACCCTTTTCCTAGAGGTGACAAAATTGCGGGAATAATATTTATAGACTAATTAAAAACTTTGAAAGAGAAAAAGACTTTTTGATACCTGTTGAGTGTACACCTACTAGTAAGATCAAACATGAACAAGATTGCTACAGAATCTTTACAAGCAATTGGAACTTGATCAAATGACCTCCTGTCACCTGCATTTTCACAATAATTAACATACTATTAATCAGAAAAGACACTTAATAAACAATGTTCTAAATAGTATAATGCGTAAAAAACATCGAGACGGAACATTGAGTCTAAACCTGTTTAAGCGCATCAATACGTGATAAAACATAAGATATAACACATTATAGAGTTCAGATATTGAATATAACGTTTGTTTAGACGTTGCCTAAACGAGTTCTTTAGAACACTGTTTATGAAGTGTAATTGTAAAGTGGATCAAATTTCACCTAATTCAATTGACTAAACAACAATAAGCAATAATTTGGGGTGAAACCAATGAACATACCTCCAACATCCCATATTCTGAAAGCAATTCTTGCACCTTCAACATATAATGTCTTGTCCATTAAATTTAGCCCTCTCATTTGTAAACTTCTCTTTTCCTCTTCGTCCCCTACATACTTTATCTAAACATGCACCCAACCCCACCCCACAAACCAAGAAAAGAATCAAGAAAATTAATGTTAGTCCCAATACTAATATTAAACTCATATAATACCTCGTTAGTGACTTAACAGCTTAAACTTTTAGAATATTTCAACGAAATTCTTGGTTTACGTCCATCCCGCAATTCAATTACGAAAATTGAATAAGTCGTGTAAGACTTTTGATAAAAGATAAAGATAACTTGGGTCCCTTGGGAACGATATTTACAATTTGAAAGTGATAACCGCGGTGGCGGATGAGCATCGGAATGAAAGTTTTAGAAGTTTAAACTGTTAGACAAACGCAAAAGAAGAAAAAAGAATCGTAATTATTATTATTATTATTATACAATAATAATATTAATCATACCACAAAGCTTGTTTTTCCAATCTGGCAATCACCCAATATGCTGATCTTCAATGTAACTAAATCTGAATCGCTTTCATACCCACCACAACAGGTGGTTGTGGGCTCTTCTTCTTCTTGCGCCACATCACGGGATTCTATTGCCACCGCCGTTGACGGCGGAGAAGAAGAACCGGAACCCGACCGCCGAGAAAATCTTTTGTACCCAGCTGGCTTTCCTATTGAACAAACAAAAATTCTGTTCCAGAGGAATCTCAGAAACTGCCGGAATATCTTCACCTTCTCAATTGCACTCCACTTTATCTTCCCGTGCACTATTTTCCGGCAGAGTTGCTTCATTCCTCCGGCGACTTCCCAGTAGTACTTTGAGCAGAGCACCCCACAATCTCTCTCTCTCTCTCTCTCTGTCTCTCTCTCTCTGTCTGTGAAAATATATGTATCTTTATATACAGATTACATACAGACATACACTTTCTCGTATAAATATTTTAGTATAGTTTTTATTGGATTTGGTGTTGGAATAGTCTGTTGAACGACCTGCAAATAATCTAAAGAATGTATCTGTTTATGGTCGGGCGGTTTTTGACCCGTACATTTTTTTGGATTACCGAAACTGTCCAAATTGCCGGCTTCTTGGGTCTCACGCAGCTTGGGTATTTTTGTCAATTCAAATAGGTTACCAAAGAAAACCAAAAAGCATGTGTGCATTTATATAAAAATTTCATTACTTTAAAAGTATCAGACTCCACCCTATTACCTATTAATAATATTATGAGCCGACGTGTGAATTTATAATTCTCAATTTATTGTTAAATTATAGTTTAAACAAATATTAAAATGGTTAAGTTTTTACATTTTAAACAAGAGATTTGAGTTCAAACCACACATGTCCATCTCTCATAACTAATTTTTTTCTTTTTTTTTTTTTATATAAACTATATGAAATATTTTTGTCTTAATTGGAGTTCTTTCGAGATGCACTCTTTTATTATTCTTTTGTTGAGATCGAGTGGACTTCAAGCCTTCAAGACAACTCTATCTAGTGGCACGTTTTCTTTCTAGACCCAAGGTTTATATAGCCCCTCCAATCGAATATCTCGAAACTAAAACTAACAAGAAAGATATACATACGAATTGTACATGTAAATATAAGTGCTAATACCCCCACGCTTGATTAAAGAGTCTGGCTTCCCTCACTATCTATGATATGTCAACGTAAGTACAATCGTGTTTATTCAAGAATTATCGTCTCTAGAAGAAGTTGTTTATTTATGATGTTATGAAACTCATCCTAAAAGAGCAAGTAACTAACTTGAATGCTTTTCAGGTATTGAGAAGTCCGATTGCTCGGGTGAAGGTGGGGAGCGGGACCACCCTAGGTAGGGACACCTAGAAGAAGCAACCTAACTAAATTTGTAAAATATTAGTCGAATCATCGAAGGTTATCGGATAGATGAGATATTTAAAAGGGAAAATAATTAAAGTCAATAATGAAGATTAAGAGAAGATAAGAATTTTAATTGTCTCTAAATGCAAATGATTAAGATAAGCTATTTTCTTGAAACACATTAATAATTATGATTAGGTGTTATACCCCTTTTGTGATAGAGTGTAAATTCAAAGTTATTTGTTATAAACAGACACGTGTAGCAATAGCAAATCAAAGAGTGAAATTCACACTATTTTGAAGTGAGGAAAAGAGAAAAAGTAGAGGGCATCTAGATGGGCAATTGTAATTGGTTGATGGGTACCCATCCAAGAAAGGCTTTGGGTAGAGTGAGAACCATTTTGATTTCTTCCAATCCTTTTCCATATTCCAATGTTTTTCTTTTTTTCTTTTTTATTAAATAGTGTTAAGCAGAACTAATAATATTAAGTGTCCGTTTTAGTTATAACATATGTAGTATTAAATATGTCGAATTAAAATCATACAAATTTGACTTATATTACGTTATATATCATTTAATGACACATGAATTAGTATTGAATACTTGTGAATTGTGATACTATATACTTCGTCCGGTTTATTCGTTTTCGTCCATCTGATAAAGATAAGTCACTTTCCTTTTTAAATGTAGTTGAAATTTTAGTTTTCATATATGTCATTATTTAATGTGTATTGTTATTAATGAAATATAATTATTCAAATGAGATTATTAGTAAAAGAAAGGGTATATTAAGAAAATACAGATAAAATTTACTTTTCCAAGAGCATTAATTACACTTTTTTAATCTGAGTGAAAATAAGAACAAGAATATTTTTGTAAGACGGAGGGAGTAACATTACTTTTTCTATTTGAGTTTCTTCTTTATTTTGATTTTGAGATGAAGTTGGTTGCCTTCAAGCTTTCTTTAACTAACTAATTATTGTCAAAATCTTACTGTATTTTGCCCAAACAAAAGGTATAAAGAGCAATTCAGGACACCACACTTTGAGTGGTGTTAGGTAACTCACTCGTCTAGTCAGTCATCATTCAAGAATCATGAAAATCTCTAAAAGGCTAACGATTTTATTTAAGACACGTTTCAGAGATCGAAATTATCTGATAATTCTCAAAAATGTTTTTGAATCTCAATATAATTAAAATTTGAAATTGACTTAATTGTTAGGTTGAATCATACTAAAAATTTAATGTCTAAATTATTCTTTTAAGTTTGTTAGTATTATTCTACTTACTTTTCGTTAGTTCATATTATTTAATTTAAAAATTAGTTAATGTATAACATTTCCCAACGTTCCGCTTCTTACCCATTTTTTCCCAAAAATAACGTTTCTTGTGTCCTGACGTTTCTCTGTTTTAGTTTTTATGTTTCCATTTTCGTGTTTCCTAGTTCATCATCTCTAAACTTTTGGGGCACTCTTGATGAGTATCAGAAAACTGTTAATTCCTACATGATGTAACTTTCTAATGAGAAGAAGTCATCTCAAAGGGCAATAGATTGCCAAGATGATGCAATAGCTACCTCAAAATCCAAAATTCTTTCCTTTATGCCTTAGAACTCGAGGTGGCCTCAACTCTGGGTAGAGATGAAATCTGAGAATAAAAAAGTACAATGAGAAGAAGATATAAGATATACATTAATTTAAAATCTATTCGGAACATAATCATCACGAAGTAATACTATTGAAATATTGGAAACTTTAAACTTACTCGGTCTGATTGCTTTAGAAATATTGTTCAAGTGTTTGGAACTCTATAATGATTTTCAAACTCAACCCTCTATTTTGGTGAGAATTCAGAAGTAGCACTTTAAATTAGAATATAATTTAACGATTAATCCCTAGTTGGCAATCTATTTTTATTTTAAAATAGAATTTTGTGACAATAGGGGTGAAGATATGTGTAGTGTATACGAATCCCATGAAATGTATGAACCGGATTTGCCAACATAGATCATCCGCTTATTACAATTGGAGTTACATTTTGATCCCAAAATGTACTATCTTAGTGAGTTATCAAACTGTTTTGAAATAGACATGCAACACGTGTGATTACCATTAATTTAAAAGTGATGTGATATGTTAAAAAATAAAATCAATTTTGTCAATTTTTTTTTTCTTGTCCAAGTAGCACAACTCTTCTAAAAATGAATTTGAAATAAATTCGCCCTTTACGTGAATAACCTCACAAGTACCATTCAAACACCTATTGCCAATTATATAAAGTGATGACTTTATACACTAAAGTATCATAAGTTAATTTGTTAAGTGTTAATTAATCAAAGATGTACATGATTATTTGAACATTTGGAAGCAAAGGAATTCGAAGTTGTAGAGTGGATCTCATCTTTCTACCCAACGGATAGTTTTCTCAAGCCTCACTCTTCTATATGAATGGCTCGCGCCTCGCGGCAAGAATGATCGAAGGACGATGTGCAGGGAACGTCAACTCCAAACACTTGGACATGGAGCAAAGCAGGGGTTATGTGGTCCAGTTTGTTAAGCGGCAATCCAGGCTCACGAATTAACTAGATTATCTATTTCAAATGTTATTCCTTCGACTTGAAAGGAGTCATCTTCACAAGATTATACTGTATTTAAATTGCATTACTTGTCCTTAACAAGAAGGACAAAACTATCAATTAAAGAATTTAAATAAGGACAGTTATATTGCCACTACGATTTTTTATTGTTATACCACGTTATGTTTACATCACAATTACATATATGTTTTGTATAAATAAACCACGATCATTTTACCATTCAAGTCTTCCAATTCATTCATTAAAACAATTGGGCGACAATTATCCAAATCCAAAAAACTCATTTTGACATGTAGTTGTTGCAATTTCCTTAAAATTTCGTTATTTTTTATGCACGCATTAATCATCTACACTTTTTTTTAGTTTTACATATATTGGATTTTAAAATTATTCTTGAATGTTGAAAGTATATTATGATCCGAGAAGATATTCAATACTCAAGAACTCTTCCCAATCATTGCATCAATTCATTTTTTGTCAGAGAAAATAAAAATAATACCCACTCATTCCATCGTCTTATCATTTTCATTGCAAGCACCTAAATTTCAATTGTTTTCTTATGAAAGATTATGAAGTTAGAGATTAATTTTTCATAAGATGATATTAACTTTAATTATCAGTGAAATTAAAAAAAAGAATAAAGAATAACATCAGTGGTCATATTGAGTTTCATGGGGGGAGAGAGAGAGATCACCATTGGCATCACTACAGGGATAAAAATGGGCTGTGAATGGAAGAGGATAAGAGCAAGGAATCTATTCGAATTGTAGACACTAAAAAGAATTGCGATGGAGGTGATTGAGGGGGGAATGTGGATGTGGTGGAAGAAGCAAAAAAAAAAAATTATGTGAAATAATAATAAAGTAAGGGTATTAATGTAAATTGATATAAGAATTTTTAAGTAAATAAAAGAAATGTGGTGTAATAAATAAATAATGTAGTTGTAATATAATTACCCTTTAAATAATTTGAGTTTTAGATATTTTAGAATTAAATTATAAATTGATAAATTAATTGGTAAACCAATAGTGAAGTGTAGCACTACTCTTTTACTGATTAACATTAAATGTGCGGTGCTAACTTTTTCTCTCCATATTTTTATTATCAAAAACTTCTACTTCCTCCGTCCCACAAAGATATTCCCCTTATATTTTTCACTTAAATTAAGAAAATATTATTTAATATTATTAGAAATGTACAATTTTACATATATTTTCTAATATATCTTTTAATTTATTTAACATTTTACTTGAAATGTTCTTTGTTATTGATTACTATGTATCATAAATAGAGGTATATTAGAAAACTAAAAAATTAACTTAAGAAATGAGAATATAATTTGGGACGAATAAAAAAAGAAATGAGAAATATCTTTTTAGGATGGAGGTAGTATTAATTAGCATATATCTTATATTCCAAAACAATTTTTGTCTGAAATTTTCATTGAGATGATTATATAAGCCATGAAAAGTCGTCAAATAGTTAGGTACTGTTTTATCTAAATTTTTCCGCATTTTAAAATTCACTAACAAAAGATTTGGGAAAAAAACAATCATTTCAATCAAGAATAACATTTTTTTTTTCTTTTTGAGGGAATTTCAAACAAGAATACTAATTAATAGCAAATTGTTAAAAATAATGCAATAAAAAATATTAGGATATAAATGCAAAAATGGTTAAATTTCATAAAGGGTAATTATATTACCACTACAATATTTAATTGTTACACCACAGTTTTATTATTTAGTAAAACAACCATAGAGGAAGTGACATAGAAAACCATTTGATTACAAACACATTTATGTTGTTTCTCTGTTATTTAAACGACAACATAATATACCATTTCGTCTTTCTTCCTGAAGCAATACTTACTCATATTTTTTGACAGAATAGTTCTTTTTTTCATGCCATTTTTTTTCTTCTTTGAACTCCATTGTTAAAGCTTTACACGGTTGAACAGCATGTCCGACCGGAAACTTCTTTTTAAGTTTTGGATTAGTAGAGTCTGAGATTAGATCTTCTAGGCAATCAGATTAGCGCCCCCAAAAGATAAATAAACATTTGATATCCATTAATTAGATATAATTTTTTTAATGACTTTAATTCTATATATAATTTCAGCATAATTTCTTTAATGGTTTTAGTCCAAAAAAATGAATAAATAAATATGACATTCGTTAGATGTAAATTCAATACTACGGCCCCCCAATACACCCAATACAGAATTCGCTCAAAGTCTCTAAAATTTAAAAAAAAAAAATACTAAGATAAAACCAACCACATGAAATTGGCTATTATTATTATTATTATTATCATCATCATCATCATCATCTAAAGTCCTGTGTTTACGCTGGTAAAATTAGGTTTAGATTTCTCTTTTTCATTTCTTAGATAAATAAATTAAGGCTAAATTAGTAAAATAGTTGTGGTAAAGTTATAAAACATGTATTTTAAGTGGTGTTGTATTAATCAAGTGGTGTTGTAAAGAAAATATGTGGTGTCAATATACTAGCCTTTTTCATGAAAACTAGCCTTTCACTTATACGTTGCACAGAAAAAACTAATTGAAAGTAATTAAAAATATGGGTTAATTTCACAAAAGGTCCCCAACCTCTAAGTTTAGAATCGGACAAGTCCCAACCTTTTTTTCGTTCTCCTGGGTCTCTAACCTTTCATAAATGTGCACAATAGGTCCCTTTTGTCACTATGCTTTCAGTTTTTCATAGAAAATGACGATTATACCCTTTAGCCTTTTAATTTTAAAAACAAAACATTTAAAAATATTAAAAATAATAAAAAGTAAAAAAAAAAGCCGCCCACCCCTCCCTAGAGGGCCGCCGAAAATGGCTGAGATCGGAGCCATTTCTGAAAGCTAAAGAGCTTGCTGTCGTTTTCTGCATCAAATATGGGGGTAGATTCCCCCATTTTGCTGCTATTTCCGACTGCAAAATGGGGGGATCTACCCCCCATTATAGCTGTTGGAATTTTGCTGCCATTCCAGCAACAATTATGGGGTGTGGATCCTCCTACTGCGGAAAATGACAGCATTTGGCTGCCATTCCGCCAGCAGTTATGAGGGTGGATCACCCCGTTTTGCTACCCAGCAAAATAGGAGGATACACCCTCCAGATCCACCCCTATAATTGCTGCCAGAATGATAGCATTTTTGCTGCCATTTCGGCAGCTATAATAGGGGTGGATCCCCCCATTTTGTAGCTGGGAATGGACAACATAATGGGGGGATCCAACCCCCATATCTGTTGTTGGAAAAGGCAGCAGTTTGCTACTGTTTCCGGCAGCTTTTTAGCAGCCGGAAATGGCGGCCTCTTGGGGGGGTTGGGGGGATGGGAGTGAGCGTGGGTGTGGGGTGGGGGTTTTTGTTTTTTTCAATATTTTTAAATGTTTTGTTTTTAAAATTAAAAGGGTAAAAGGTATAATCGTCATTTTCTATGAAAAGTTGAAGGAATTATGATAAGAGGGACCTATTGTGCTCATTTATGAAAGGTTGAGGATCTAGGAGAGTGAAAAAAAGGTTTGGGACCTATTCGATTCTAAACTCAAAAGTTGGAGACCTTTTGTGAAATTAAACCTAAAAATATATATTGACCTACAACTATAACAAATAATAACTCAAAGAACTCGAGTTACTACTCAAAGAACTATTTATTTTTTGAATTCTGCTGGCACTGATCACTAGCTCGTTGGTTATGCATAATCAAAATAGGTGGTCATATCGACCTGAGAGGCGACAACCTTAGTAAGGGGTGAAGGGCAGTAATTCACTTTAGGTCATTAGTAACATAAGCTAACGAACTAACCCTCGTTTACTGCCTTAGAAAGGCCAGCTGGCGGACAACTTGCAATCTCACTTCCATATCCTTATAATTTAAAGTACAACTAAGTATATAACATTTAATGTAAAGTTACTTTTTGTATATAGTTTAGAGTTGATAGAACAACTACAAATCTGGCCCAAGATTCAACAGCATTGAATGCCTTGTAATCATTATTTTTGTAAGAATTTACTAGTATAAATAAAAGGGGACAATGGAGCTTTAACTCTACTTTCTCCTACTATTCTCTTTCTTCATTTACTCTTTTACTCTTCCTCTCTCGCCATTAATTAATACTACAAAAGAAAGCTTCCAAACACCATAAATTCAACATTTAATCCTTACTTTGAAGGTTGTGATTCTCTCTATTAAGTCATTTTAAAATTTGACGTCAACAAATTGGTGGTTTATGGAAACTTACAAGAATTTCTAAAATTTCAACATTTCACAGCCTGAAAAATTAGTTAAAGACGTTCAAGAAGCCAATGCACAATGAGCCTTAATGTGGAAATCTCGTTGGGTTTTGGAAGAAATGCAAAAACTCCCAACGCCGAAACATCCCAAGCAAGGCGTAACACCAAAACCGATGAACTAAGATGCCAAGTTGAAGCTCTAACTCGAGAAGTTAGGAGACTGAGAGGAAGTCAGAATCTCCAACCTCATCCGCCTAGAGGGAAGGAGGAATTTAGACGCAAAGGATCTCACAGACTCTCTAAAAAAAAGTGGAGTCTTTGCATAGAAATCAGCCTCGAAAAGAATATGTGAGGAGGAGACTAAGCTTCACCACTATTCCACTGAGCGACTTTGCCATGTCCCTTAAGGCATTTTGAAGAAGATAGCATTTTCCGCTGTTTGGGACCTCGACCTCAACCTCAACGAGGTACTTGACAATAAAAATCGCAAGAGCCAAAAAATAGAGGTGAGCAATGACACTGATTCTTAGCTAATCCCCAGGTCTAAACGTTAGTTATGCATCCAACTATCTACAATGGGCTGAGCCTCAGCAATTCTATGAGTTGAAGGACTTGAGAAAATGGTCGGCAGATTTGGAACATAAAGCTGAGAAAGAGAATGAGACATGAGATTTTTCAGATAGGACATCTCCCTTCATACAAGCTATTAGGGAGGCATCTATGCCGCATAAAATGAAGTTCCTTCAAATCGGCTCCTATAATGGTGGCACACGTGTACTTTTGGATGGACCTTCAAAATGACAACAAAAATCTCATGTGCAAGCCTTCAACTTTACCTTGGTGAATAATGCCCAGATCTGGTATAGTAACATAGCACCATGGTCCATTGGCAGCTAGAATCAGCTACGATATGAGTTTGTAGCACATTTCACAGGATCTAAAACTAAGACTGCCCCTCAATGAGTTGTTTGGAAAACTGAAGTAAGGAAGACTAGGGACATTAAAGAGCTGTTTAAACTGTTTCAACCGTTAAGTCATGACTATGGAAAAAGTAGCATACGAGTCCTTCCTTATTGCTGTTATGTCAGGGCTTTACAAGAAGAGAAGTTTCTAGTGGTCATTTTACGAGGATGAGCCAAAAACCTATTAAGGAGTTTCTCCATTGAGTTGAATGATAAATTAGTTCTAAGGAAGCAATCAGATGAAGGCCTAAGAACATTTAGGCCGACAAAGCTAACACAAATGAGGCCAAAAAAAAAAAAGACTAGAAGAAAATAGACAAACCTCAGCCCTCCTCAGCCAAGTCATTGACCGTCCTAAATACGTCCCTTGACTAGATATTCAACCTTTTGAAAGTTGACCTAATCCTTATGAAAGCTAAGCTCCTAAAAAAACCTTTGAAAGTACCCATACTAATCAAAGTACTATAGATATCACTGAGCCACTGGTCATGATACTAATGAATAAAGTTCGCCTAGAGAAGAGATTGAGAAGTTTATAGAGCAAGGATATTTTGGTGAGTACATAGCTAAGCGGTAGAACCGCAAAGGACTAAACCACCTCCGGGAGGATCCAAATGGTAGAGCCCCACATAACTGACCTCCCATTGAGATCTGTGTCTTTGTGAGCGGGAACCAAGGTCTAGAAGGTTTTAAGTGGCAACCTGACACGCCTCACTCTTAGTACCTCTAACTTGCTAGAAGTGTAATGTGCGCCGACGATAAATTTCAAATAGAAGCTAGAATTTACCGTCAAGGCTCATGAATATACTACTTATTCTAGAAAAAAAATTTCGACAACATCTCCTCTAATTTATAAACAAGCCAACCTGCATAATATCCAACATCAACCCAAATACACTTCACAATGTAATAATTTTCCAACGCCAACATATCATCATCTCACAACTAATAATTTCTCATTATAAGCAACATCACTTTATAGATCAAGCCTACCAACAACTCACAACATAAGAATCACAACTTTTCTATTTATAACACTTCACTTGTAAAGAAATATACTAAAACCCAGTAGAACTCACAACAGACACCTCAATGCATGCTAATAAACTTAACATGCCCAAGTATATAAATCATAATAAGACAAACCCTATAATAGTTCATTTCATTAGGTGGTGGCTCAATTCGGGAAATAGCAGGCTCGATCCTGATGTGTTGCGTATACTCTAATTGCCACATGCCGAGAAAATCATTTTGGAAATATATGAGCTAACTAGCTCAGTGAGTGGAGTTTTTTAAATAACCATGCTTTGAAAAAAAAATCATAATATAATTTTGCAAAATCTCGAATATTTAACATTCATAATTTAAACTCAATTCCAGCATAATATGGACATTTATAAAATTATTACGTGTTGGAAAATATCATGAATATCATTTCATTCTAACAACCATCATAAAATTTATAAACTTGAATTCATCTCACATTGAAACATTTATAGAAACGTTGTCATACTCATAAGCATCATGAAAATCATTTCTTTAAAATCATGAAGCATCATTTTATACAAACGTTCACATAAACTTTTTTAAGAAATATCAACTTTCGTGAAATTTCATGGAAATACATTCATCATAAAATATTACGAATTTCTGTGAAATCAAAGCATAATATACATTTTTATTTAGAAAGAAAAGAAGAGAAGAATCTCCACTCACCGGCTAAGTAGCATCATTTCATGTTTCACTTCCTTTTAGCCCATAACATTTCCTGTGATATTATATAAAAATTCTATTTAACATCTAATTCCTTTCTAATGAACTTTTTCTATTTTAAAAACTCATATTTTTACATACTTTCAAATATAGTTTCATTTTCCATATTTTCTTTTTTAAATTTTCAATAGTTGTTCAATTTTCAAATATATATGTTTGTTCACTTCGTATATTTATTCTAGAGACTTTACTCCAGTTAGAAATTGAAATTGATCACATATTAAAATCTTGAATTCACACTAAAAATAATAAATGACATTAATTCTAGACTTCCTACATTTCTCTTAAGTATTAGATTGTCTCTTCTTTGCATTTATTCCCAACTTCATTAAATTTTCTAATTTACCATGTCCGTAAAAAGTGACAATACCAACTTAAATAAAAGCTTTTCGCTTTAATTCCTCTATTTAAATTTTCATCTATACACTAACCAACTCTCATTACACTAACATCTTGAGTCTCTAATTTCATAACTAAATAATAATTTCATGCCATTAAAACTTGTAGTAAACAAAATTACAAGTTAGTATGCATATTCATAAAAATTCCCATAAACTTTAAACAAAATTTCCATCTTAGCTTACATAAAACAAAGCTTAAAGATAAGTAATACTTGTATTGTGTTTGATTCTTGCACTTCTCGAGATTCTTAAACCCAAGATTCTTCAAGTTTTTATTTCTTTCTTATTCAATTATGCATATAGTTATCTCTTTTGTATAATTATTCTAGGCTTCTTTACATCTTAGAAATTGTTATAATACCACATATTAGAATCTTAATTTTCCCTTCGTACATAAACATTAACCCTTCATCTTTAAACACAACCCTTATCCTTTAACAAGTTCCCACATTTACCATTAAATATTAAATCATCCATTTATTGTATTTATTCTCAACTTTACCAAATTCCTCATTTACTATGATATTGTTTCATAAGATCGTAATGTCGACTTACAAATAAAATTTCAACTTATTTTCTCCACATAAAATTTTATCTTTATACTAGGTAACTATAATTTATTATCCTAACATCATGAACCTCAACTTTCATAATCCTCTAATAATTTCATGCCATTAAAATGTGTATTAAGCAAAATTAAAACTTAGTATTGCATGTTCATAGAATTCCATAAACCATAAATAAAATTTATATCTTAAGACTTATATAAATCAAGCTTAAAGAAACTAACACTTATGTTAGATTGTTGTATTCTTCTTCTTCTTTCCTAGTTAGATTCTTCCAACTTTTTTTTTTCTTTTTCTTCACAATTCGGCTGCCCCTGTCCTTCCTTTCCTTTCCTTCTTTCTTTTATACATACATGCCCATATACATAATATAAAGTCAAATGCACACTAAATATGACAATTAACAATAATTCTTAACCCTTAAACAAAATTTCACACTAATTGATACACACACCCTCCAAATTTTAATGTCATCCATATCTAACTAAAATTTCATATTCCGTAACACATAGAAAACATATTATGCCATAGTTTTAGCGTTAATTACTCAAGAAATTCCATAAATCTTAAATGAAAATTATATCTTAAACATGTATAAATTAAAGCTTAAAAATAAATAACACTTACTTTACCTGGTAACTCCTTGTGTTCTTCTTCTTCTTCTTCCGTAAGATTCTTAAAACACTTTTTTTTTTTCAAAAGCTTGGCCGACTACTTCCTGCTGCCGGTTCTTTGTTTTCTTCTTTGCCTTTCTGTTTTGTTTTGGTCTTTTGATTTTGCTTTGTATATATAATATATATAATATAATAATATATTGTACATGGTGGCAAATGTTCAATTCTCATGGGAACTTTCTGGACCAGAATTGAATTCTTTGCATTTCCTTTTTTTTTTTTTTTTTTAATTCTTGTTTTCACTTTTCACACTTTAATCCTTATTCTTATGTTTGTATTTAATTGGATCATCATGTTTTAATCTATCCCCTGGAACGGAAGCATAAGAGAAAATTGAAATGTCACACAACGGCTAGATCTCGTGTGAGAGGCTCGTAATAGCTACCAAGTATTCACTGTTCAAGTTCCCTCCACTCAAACAAGCTCCATCAGCTTTTGTGACGAGGACACTTACCGGTATTGTACACCTCACTTTCACAACCTAGTTATCACCATGGCTTTGTCCGGTATCAAAATTCATAAAACCCCTGAAGACAACGGAAGTTCAATAAATATTATGTACTAGAAGACATTCCAGCATATGGGGCTTAGTCAACAGGACTCAAGGCCCTATGCCATCCAGCTTTAGGGATTCACAGGGAATTATGTGGATGACAAAGGTAAGATCAACTTACTTGTAGTGCTCGGTAAGAAGCCACGACAGAGGGAGATAGTTGATTTCATGGTGGTGGATGTGCTTTCAAATCATAATGCTATTTTAGGAAGACTGATTATGTATAAGCTAAAAGGGGCTACATTTGTGTACTACTATGTCATGAATCCCAATTGAAAACCGGACCTCCGTAATTTAGGGAGACCATCAGTCTACTAGGTGCTGCAACCTTGATTACGTCATTAGATCCCAGGACCTCAATACAGACAAGACCCCAACATTATGTCCAGTCGATGACTTAGAAGTGATAAAGCTCGATGAGGACAAGCCCGATCTAGAGCTCAAAATTGTTCCGGGTTGAAGAAGTCAGTGCACTCACACTTAATCAAGTTCTTGAATGATAACTTTTGATGTATTTGCATGTGTCCATGAGGAATATAGGGGATATGTCCAGCTCATCTTGCCATAAGCTCAACACATCAATCCAAAAAATGGCGACCTCTTAACAATGAAAGGTATGAAGCTCTGGCGAAGGAGATCACCAAAATCTTAGAGAACGGATTTAGTCATGAAACACTCCACCCTCAATAGATAGCAAATCCAGTCCTTGTGAAAAAAGAATGGAACTTGGCTGTTATGGAAATAAGTTTGATAAATAAGGGAAACATGAAACTTCCGGTAAACTTAAACACCACTAGTCTAATACTTAAGTGATGGCTAAGGTTAACATGTTGACATGTGAACTAAAAAAAGATGTAGAGTTTACTTTATCACTTAGTTGACTAGTTAAGTTTAACACATCCAACGTGGATGATCTAAGGTAGGTTTGATTTCCTTCAAATTTAGAGAAATCCTTAAAGACGTTGTTACATCAATGTCAAGGTTTCCCCAAATTCTTAGAGATGTTTCAATGTTAGGCAAATGATAGAGTCGCAAATCTCTTGCGCCATATGTTTGTCGCTAAAATAGAACCCTGGAATTGTAAGTTCAAAATTGACACCTTTTAACAACATTTATACAAATGACTCAATTTTGTTAAATGTGTTGCATATATACCAGCAGCAATTTTGTAGCACCTATCATATGAGTGATGAGGGAAAAAAATTAGATACTCTATGAGTACCCTATCAATCAAGATCTCACACGAGATCCAAGACCCATGTGGGGCCCTTGAATCTGTAGGTCTTTCATTGACTTGTACTAAATATTTTACGATTGATGAGACTATATGTAAAAAAATAATAATAATCTAGGTACCATATGGCTATGTTGCGTGCTTATCGTTTCCCATGTGGTTAGAGGCAGAAGTTAGCCAGCTCCATACCCATTTCTTCTGCTCATGGAAGAGCAGTTAGAGGTAGAAGTTGTTGATTGTTGCCACTTGACAAAAGATGATGCATGATACTTCCAGGGAACTCAATTTTAATTATGCCACTTTTAATTAATGATACTGGTCTTACCTTAAAATCAACATAAATCGGATACTTCTTAATGAGTTTGGCTTGCTGCTTCATATGCGGATAGAATTGAAATGATGACTTGCTTGAAATTATCATAAATGAATCTTTGTTATCAAGACGATATTTCAGCAAGAGTTCGAAATCAACAGGATCTTTGCCGAGGTCCTTGTATATATGGTCTTCTAGTTGATCGAATGTGTAGTTTGCCAGCAGAATATATCCAGTCATGTTGTAATCTACAAGTTGGTTTGCAGAAGTCCACCGTCCACTGTATATAGTGACAATTCCAGTTTGAACCATGGTGACAAGGTAATCACGGGTATGATACTTGCAGTTTCGATTGTTTGAAGCTTTTGCATTAACTGACAGTGGATGAGTAACATGTATGGAAGGTATCGGAGTTTAGGATGGAGATTCATGTTGATCGTGTATTCAGTTGTTTGAAACTTCTAGATTAACTCGTAGCAAGGGAGCAACAGATGATGATATCGGAATTTGGGGTGGTCGTGGAAGGTGGAGATTTATGTCGTTGCGTGATCTGGGTAGTGATTATGGTGGTTCGAAATTCCCAAAAAAAAAAAAAAAATTAGAATTGTAACTGAATTTTTTTTTTTTAAACATCAACACGATTATAGGGATTCGGATTATGAATGGATTTTTATTTTATTAATTTATTATTTATTTTACAGTTCAGCTTTTTTTTTTTTTTTTAATTGGCCTTTTTCATTTTTTACGTGGAGGGTATATTTTAAAGGTGTTGTTCTATTTTTACAATTTACATGTAAAATGGGTGTAAATTTGCTTGGCATTCCTAGAAAAATTTATTTTAAAAAAACCCTTTATAAAAGTGACCCAATTTTGACAGAAGTGTCATATTATATATATATATACACACACTAGCAGCAATTTTGTAGCAACCATCATTTGAGTGATGAGAAACATTTGAGTGATGAGAAAAGTTTTATCAGCAAATCGAAAAGAGGTTTTTCTCTCCTAGTGGCTCAGAAAGTCACAAAATAATGTATATCCGTCCTCACTTTCTCTACCTCCTCCCTTCCAACCTTCCTTCTTTCTCATCGTTTCTTCTTTTTTATATTATGATTTTACTGTCGGCATTCACTGTTGTGATGTATACTAGTACATACAACTTACCAGTGTTAGTGAGTGAAAGGGGCAAAACACGGAGTCGGTCCCAGGAGACTTCTCAAATGTCAAATTTGATAGTCATGTAACTGACCCCGCTTCACAGAGGGCTAAGCATCAAGTTTTCTCGTTTAACAGTTTCATCAGCCAAATCTTAACCGAAATTTTGCAGAGCGTACAAAAATTATTGAATTGCAGTTTGTCAGGAAATCAAGAACTGTAATTTGAAAAAGGGGAAAAAAATGGTGTGCCATAGTCATTTAGTGATTGCAAAATCCCCGCCAATCCTGCTTCAATCACACTATCCTCCTTCGTCCAGGTGAACCCATGTCTCTTTTTCTCTCCCTTTATCTCTCTGCAATTTTTTGCACATGCTTGTTAGTTGTTATCGGGTCCTTGAGAGAAGGAATTTTAGTTGAGAGGAAACTTTGTAGTAGATTCTGGTTGATTAAAATCTAAAATGGGAGCTGTTGGTTTGAGTTTTTACTCTGTACGCTGCAATTTGCTGAAATTTGCTCTGAAAATGCTGGTGAACAAGTGGGTTTTGCAAAATTGAAGGAATGAAGAGAAGAGAGGAAACATGTGCATATTTTTGTAATATTTTCTGGTATAATCACTATAATTGTTCATAAATGCCTTCCTTATCCTCTTTCTTATAGCTTTCCCTTTCTTTGCCTTCAAAATCAGTGGCATCAATGAAATGGGGATACAGATTTTATAAATATGTCCTGTACTCGTTTTTATAATTGATGAATAGAAAGAAATTTGGCTTCAAATTTTTACTGGGATTTGATGTTTCATGGAATATCAATGTCCAATTACATTTTGATACAATGAAGATTGTCACTAACCTTCGTTCAGCTGTTATCTTTTTTCATATCTCTTACATTCCTGTATTAATGATCTAGTTCTTCTTGTCTAATATAGTTGTGTCATACAGTGCTAAAATTTTACCATTTACTTAGGGGAATGCCAGCCAAGGCAAATTGCTGTTTTATACAAACTGTATCAGCTAAGTCGGGATTCAAACAAGTAATATCAGGGCTTGCGGCTTCACTGGTTTTTCTTTCGCAGGCAAATCTGGTTTGTCTTTTTCATATTTTAGATTGCCACTTTAATAGTATGTAATATAGTAACTGATGTCTTACGTAAAGTGTCAGAACTTGTGACACTGATTAGTACTTGCTTTATGCATGGCAAAACATTGCCTTGAAATGGTGTCATTGATCGTGTATGTATTCATCCCATTTTCTACCGTTGGGAATGATCATTCCAGCAGTCTCCTAATTCACGGGTTCTTTAGCAGACTCTAGGTTTGTCTAGATATATATGTTGCATTATTTTTGTAGCTTTAAGGATTCAATCTTGCTAAATATGTGGTAGGATTTTGAGCCTAATTTTGTTCCGCTATGGTCTTCTTCTGAATTAAACTTTAATCTTTAACTCTAAGAGAAAATGGCAAACAAAATGGAAGCAAGCACATAGATCCATTGTTAAGGTCAATGTGTAGTTCCGGAAAAAGGTGCATAATGCTATTACTCCACAAGTCCAGGACTATACAATAACGTGGTGGTGTAAAGGGCTTGCGGATAAAGTGGAATTTAGGTTACAATAAGAATTGTTCATTATACAATGCTTTGGTGACATAACAGATGCATGCTAGGTCAGTAACATATGACAGATATTCTGGCAACCAATCATAAAAGAAAAACAAGACTCTTAATATATGAATTTATATAAATTATTCCTAAACTAATTCCAGTTTGGTGGGCAGACTGTTGCAACGGATCTTTCTGACAACAATATATGCCAACTCGCAAGTGTTACAGACAATGTGCAAAGTCTTCCTTTTGATGAGACTAATAAGCGGGGAAGTGGAATGCTGATGATGATGAGAGGCATGACAGCTAAGAACTTTGACCCAGCTAGATATGCTGGAAGATGGTTTGAAGTTGCTTCACTGAAACGTGGATTTGCTGGACAGGGTCAGGAAGATTGCCACTGCACACAGGTATTTCAGTAGCATGAGGGGAGAAAATGATAATGAAGGATGATGAAAAGTAAACTTTGATAAGAATATTTCAGCCTAGTTCTGCACCCTTAGTGTAGCTTCTAATTCTCTAAAATTTTCCCATATTTCACGAAGAAAGTCCTCATACTAGAATCTAAGCATATATTACTGAAATATACTTGCTCCATGATTCCCAACTGGATACCACCTGTGGCAGTCACTACAGTCGACAAGAATCCAACAAGAAAATAAGGGTTAGATTTCGCTTTTCTGTTTGGTTCTATAAGGAGGCTATATTTGTTAAATTTTCTTCATCTTCTCCTGGATAATCTTGGAAACAGTCCAGACACAGTTATTATATACAAAAAAGAAACTTTAGGGGTACCTAGATGAATCAATAAAGGTAAAATGACAAATGAATCCATGTGGATGACAGAAAGAACAGATCTTGATACTGATATATGTGAGAGAGACATTACATGTCATAAAATAACTACTGCCATCTTTCTCAGAGTTATACACAATTTAAGACAGACTATGAGTCTGATTGCTAAAGTGTTTATTTCGAGTTGCAGGGCATTTATACATTTGATCAAGATACGCCTGCCATCCAGGTTGATACTTTTTGTGTCCATGGAGGACCCGATGGGTATATCACAGGTATACGGGGGAGGGTTCAATGCCTGTCTGAGGATGAGAAGGAGAAAAACGAAACTGACTTAGAGAAGCAAGAGATGATTAAGGAGAAGTGCTACCTTCGGTTTCCTACATTACCGTTCATTCCGAAGGAACCATATGATGTGATTGCAACTGATTATGACAATTACGCTCTGGTTTCTGGAGCTAAAGACAAGAGCTTTATTCAGGTACTTCTTACCTGACAGCCTGGATACAACTTTGTCAAATTCTGTCTTCAGGGGCTTCTTGTTTGGAGATTTTTTGTAACGTGATTTCTTGAAATTGCATTTTTTTGGGAGAATCTGTGGAGGTGAATTAGAAAGAGATTTTGAGGAAATGTGAAATATAATTTTTTTATAACGAATATGTGGTTAGTATTGAAGTGACTCTTGACCAGCTTTTCAGTTAGATTAAGGTCTGGAAAGAATGAGCTCTGAGTTTCGAGATCTCCAGGAAGGACTATTATTCACCTGTAGTTTCTAGTTATCATGCTTCATGCACAGCATCCCCCCCCCCTTTTTTTCCCCTCCTGCAATTTCCATCCAAGCATCTCATAAGATTCTCCCTTGCTAATCTAGTATGTTCCTTTCTACGGACATCTCAGATATATTCGAGGACGCCTGATCCAGGACCAGAATTCATCGAGAAATACAAATCTTATTTGGCGAACTTTGGGTACGATCCTAGCAAGATAAAGGACACTCCACAAGACTGTCAGGCTATGTCGGATAGTCAACTTGAAGCAATGATGTCTATGCCTGGTATGCAGCAAGCTCTAATCAACCAATTTCCTGATCTGGAACTAAAATCTCCTCTCGCACTAAACCCGTTGACAAGTGTTTTTGACACACTGAAGAAGCTTGTTGAGCTTTACTTTAAGCAGTGATTTCTAAATTTGACGCATTCTCCGTCATTTTTGTTTTATAAGCTGTACTTTCAGAAATTTGACGCAGTCGGGCCTTGAACATACGCGACAGTGCAATTAGCTCTGGTTCTCAAGAGCTCTTCTAAATTTAGCTTGTGCCCTGCTGAAGCAGCCATCAATACATTATCAGAAGAAAAACTAGCGTTTAGTTTATTTGGTTCATATATCAATTCAAAAACTACCCAACTCTTCTGTTAATTAATTCCATTAATTAAAGTATTTGGCAACTATAAGTGGAACGTTACTTTGAAGGAGGAACGGATCCTCAAGGGGATTGCACTGAGCTATCGTGTAGTGCAGCCCATGACTCTTTTTTTCGTCTCTAAAAAAAGTTTAAAGTAAAATTATTTTAAATTAATTTAAAATTCTTTCAAAACAGTTTGGTCAGCAATTATTAATTTATCCTAATCAACTTAAATCTTCTAAAATGCTATTCCATAAAGAAACAACTATACTCCACATCTTACATTCTATTCAAGGTTTTCAAGAAAAATTGCGAGATTAAATTGAAAACATTCAAAGGTTTGGACACGCAACAATTAATTTTTCTATATATTGTTATGTATTTTTCCTATGGAGCCAGTTCCCACTCTAAACACAGCCGATTTGTCTCTATAAGAAAAAGATATATATATATATATATATATTACTTTTGAAGAAATGCACAATCTTTCCTATCTTTTACCTCGAGCTCCATCCTTACTTTGAAAATATATATTCTAGAACTTGGGAGATTTGTATTTTATGTGAGATTTTAGGAAAGGACACGAGGCCTCAAAAGGCCAAATTATACAGAACAGAAACGCATCCGTTCTTGATTCAAAGCTGTAGTTACCACGTCTTTTCGTTTCCGAACATCTCTTCTAAACTAAGAAAAGCTAATACAATCCAAGACCAACAAATCAGAGTGGCGCAGCGGAAGCGTGGTGGGCCCATAACCCACAGGTCCCAGGATCGAAACCTGGCTCTGATAGGAGACAAGCTTCTATTCCACTCACGTTTTTGCTCATCTTTATTTTTAACCCTTTTGCAGTCTTTATCAAATCAAATTTATTCCTAAAAACCCTCAAAAAAAATTCCTAACAAATGAGAAGTGCCAAAATTTTGAATTTAAAAATATCATATACGCTTAACAATATTTATAAGAGGAGAAAATCTTTAAAAAAAAAAAAAAAAGAAAACCTAAAACTTTTAATTTGTCATTGGCAAAACTAGATATAAAAAAAATGTCTTTTTCTCCATTTTTTTTTAAAGTAAAAATTCCCCTAAAGCAAATATACACACACCGACGTATGTTTTTATATTGTTAAATTAAATTAAATTGTTCTTACCTCCCCTTCTAGTCTAGGTTGAAGAAGAGGTATTTAAGGACAATGGTTAATGAGATTATTCTGTGTTGTGTGAGGAATAGTGCAAATTAGCAACTAGCTGCTATGCATTTCTAATTTTTTCCCTTTTTTGAATCTTTTTAAATGGTTGATAATACTCTTATATATTTGGACGTAAATGTAACTTTTCCAAATAGAATAATTAAAGCTACTATTTGAATTACATTTCATTTAGTTGGGCACCAGTGCGATGCACATGTATATATTCTACTCTTTCAAAGTATGAGAACAGCTTACAAAAAAATAAATAAAGGATAACATTGCAACTATCAATTTACACAATAATAACAATCATAGTTGTATCAAGAGTAACTAACAAAAATTAAATGAACTACACATAGTTCTTGTGGGACTAAAATGCATACATGGCACCTCAAAATACGGAGGATGGCTAGCATCCTTTCTAGCAATTTTGTTCCGGAGACAGGGCAAATAATTAACCTGCTAGAAAGTATGCTAGATACGACCCATCCATATTTTTCACTATATCTCATCTTTTTCTCTCTTCTTAGGCCAATAATTAATACACACATATCCCACCACTACTTCAATTCACATTCACTCTATTTATTTGTCACATCTACTACAAATATACATTTACTCAATAGAGATGCTCTTATAGAATACCAGTTTGAACCTGTACATTACACAGAGCTAGTTTTTTTTGGAGCACTAATAATGTTGATGTTACATTTAGCATATATATGTATTATCTTATAGATGTAATTTATAACATGTCATTTGGAAAATAATAATTAACAAAATACTACTAATAGTAATAATTCATTTTTATCTGTTAATTATGCATAAATGTTGAAAACAATTATGAGAATAATAATTGTATAAAAAAAACTAATAATAATGTATTCATTGTTATTTGCTAATTATGCGTAAATGTTGAAAATAAAAAGTGTATTTCTTGTTAAGGGGATACGTCCAATAATTTATCCACAAATTTAGTAGGATTAAGAATAACGTAGGACCTTGATTCAAAAAAAAAAAAAAAAAAAAAAAGGAATAACGTAGGACCAAATTTCTCTTAAACATTTTTTGCTTAACCAAAAATGTAATCTATTCTCACGTGAAGCGAAATGACCTAATTGAATATTCAAACTCAGAAAGATAGTTTAACGATAATGATGTTCACTACAAATTTTGACAATGCAAGAAAACTCTTCCAAAGTTGAATTAACAATAGCAAGTACATCATTTTTTTTTTTGGGGCAATAGCAAGTGCATCACGAAAAAAGTCTAGTATTTCAAGAGTACTGAACCCAGTACCCCTTACCAATCAGGGATCTGCATGTGGATTCCAGGGGCCTAATTTTTTATTTAATTTGAGTTCTAAATCTCACATTTGAGTCCTTAATTGGTCAGGAGTACTCCTAGAGTACCTGTTTTTTTTCCAATACACCCTAATACCAATATCTCTTTGTAAGATTATTTTTAAAATGGTAGCAAATCGTTTGAAATATATTCTTCCCATCATTAATTCTGAATCTCAATGTGTTTTTCCTAGCCTGTTAATCCTAGACAATATTCTTCTTGCCTATGAAGCCATGCATTTTCTAAATAAAGAAACGCAAGGCAAATATGGATGTATGGTGTTGAAAATCAATACAAGCAAGGCTTACGATATATTAGAGCAGAATTTTTTGCGCGAGGTAATGATTAAAATGAGTTTCAATCAAACTTGCGTAAATCTTATTCGTTTGTGTGCCTCAACTGTCAAGTATCATGCCATATATAGTGGAGAGGAGATCAAACCTATCATTTCTAAGAGACTGAGACAGGAGTGTCATCTCTCACCTTATCTCTTTATTATGTAGGCTGAGGGCCTCTCAAGTGTGTTGCACCAAAAAATGATTGCAAAGGAAATTTAGGATTGCAAGGTGACGCGCCAAGCCCCAATGATTTCTCTTCTTCTCTTCACAGACAATAGCATCATCTTCTTCTTCAAGGCTAATATTCAGCAATGCTAATATTCAGCAATGCATTGCTATTAGACATAATATTCAGCAATGCATTGTTTGAATGATTATATACAAATAACAGGACTCATTTTTAAATGACTTTGCCTCATTGAATGAAAATGGACATTGTATTAGGTGACATCACCTCATCAAACTTGTATACCAAGAGATATGATACGCATGTCCTATTAAAAAATTTCTCATTCCAAAACCAATCTAAACTCTCGATTCACACATTGAAATTCTTAGATGGTCACCATAAATCTTGCTTACTACATTTTCCCCTTTTAACCTTTTTCCAATAAAAGACCTTAACCTTTGCAGTAAAAAAACAATGAATATGTTATTTTTCAAAAAATAGAAGAGCTCTTAAAATTATCAATGTCTAATCTTCACAAAGCAACCTCAAACACGCAATATAAATGCAGTCAAAACTTTAACTAGGCGGCTCAGCATCATGAACCTTCCTTGCAGTTGTTGGTGCCCAAAAAATTCTTCAAAATTAGGTGCTCCTTTTGGCCATAGACCATTAGTGAGGTACCCTAATTGCAAAAATTAAATGCTGCCTAACCCCATGCACCATTTTCTCCTCTACCTCGACTGTTCAGTTTGTTTATTACTCCAACTCCCTCTACTCTTTATTCTCTCCCTAAAATTCTAGTTTCTCTCTCTAAAATTCTCCGGTTAGGGTATCTCCAACCCACGCTAAAATAGCCTAGGTTGGCCCAATTTGGTGCCCAGTTGTATCTCCAACCAGACGCCAAAAATTGCAGATAGTAGCTTTTTTGCAGTTTTGTATATTTACGGAGATGCCATTTAATCCATTATTTTATTTTTTTTACTTTTTATAATCCTATTTTATACTAACTTTGACGCTTTTGTATTTTATTTCTTCTTAATGTAATATAACATCTTGTTCAATCTTCATTTTCTTTCTTAATTTTAATTGTATATATGAATTTATATTTATGTTTTCTTTTTTCTTTTTTTTTTGGTAAAATTATGTAATTAAAAAAACTCTTAGTATAACACACAAACGTCGTCTTGCACATACAATTAAAGTGAACGATTACAAATTGAAACAGTAAACAACATAGACAGTACAAATTAAGTCTCTCACACACATACATACAAACTGACAAATTAACCTGCACAATAATACCACAACTAGAAACTAATCATCAAACAAGGATAGAAAATACCGAACAAGGATAGAAAACACACACATGAGCATACTAAATGCAGCAAGAGTACAACTACACCTTCACGAAGGATAATGACCTAGTAGTCCAACAAATCGGTTTGTGATCCTTCTAGACCATCAAAGAACTGTGTAAACCCGCTAGAGCTATCTTGAGACTGACCACGGGTCTCACTTTCCCGTTTATTCCAAATTATTGCTTGCTGGTGAAGTAGTTGGTCCTTAAATCTAGGATCCACGGATGTCAAATCCATTTGTAAAATTCTGTTTTTTTCTTGAAACCTTTGTAAATGCAAGCTTTTCGTCTTCTCTGTCAGCTCGACACCTTTAAAGTTGAATGATTTCTTCTCTATATGCCTCAATTTTGTCCATAAACTTGACCATATGCTCGTTTGCATATGTAATAGTTTGAAGAGCTTTTGACTATTCTTCGTTACATTTCCTTTACGCCTTAGCCTTTTTAACCCCTATTGAGTGCCCATTCGAAGATCTTCTAGGACTAACCTCGTCTAACTTAAGGGAGAAAGAAGAAAGCCCGGGAGAAAGAGTAGGAGATCCTACAGCTGGAGACCCCAGGGTTAGAGAATGGTCAGATTGTGATGAAGCATTGTAACTCGGGAAACCTAGAATTGGAACATCGTTGGAACCCTTAAACTTTTCTAGGTCTTTCAACATTTGCCACAAGTGTTCAAACTTGAAAGTTTTTCCAGGTTTTTTGACTTGAAAATACATTTTTCTAGCGTTGTCCATCTGTAACCACAATGCAACAAAAAAATTAGTATAGAGCGAAGTAGTTGAACTATCTTGACATGCTTAAGATAATACTTACGATGTCCTTCTCAGATGAACCACTTTGGTTGGCTAGTTCAAGCTGTCAGACGCATTCGTTGAAAACAACTTTAGCAATCTAACTAAAGCGAGTCTGGCAAGATCAGCCTGTGTAAAGCAAAGTTATGTGAGGTAGAAGTGCTTCATTATACTTGTTTGCAACTCTATCCTAGAGTTTTTCCCTAGACTGGTTAACTATGGGACATTGTGAAATATCTAGGTAGACGGTGCATAGGAGAACTTCTTCTATTGTGAAGTTTGCACCTCTACACATTTTGCTGATATTAACGACAAGGGATGTAACATCCCGCAAAAAAAATCCTGTAAACAAATTATGCAATTTAATCTTCATTTTGATATTGATGAGACAATTACCTGAATTTGCATCAATTCAAAGGTTATAAAATCATGACGAAGTGATCAAATGGAGTTGCATCCTTGGTAAAGTTACAAGATTTGTAATATAATTGTATTGAATTGCAAAGTTGAGAGTTGTCACTCAATTGAATGACAAAAATTGAAATGTGGCAATGTAATCGTATTTGAATTATTGTGAGAATGTTATGCACATAAATGCCAAGAATTATAATATAATGACCGATATTTGGACAATGAATTGGAATTTGAGAGTTGCCACTCAATTGAATGACAAAAATTGAAATGTGGCAACGTAATCGTATTTGAATTATTGCGAGAATGTTATCCACATAATATGAAGAATTAGAATATAATGACCGATATTTGGACAATGAATTGGAATTTGAATGTGGTTATTGACAATGTATTGATAGTGATTGTATAAGCACATGAGCTTGCTATTGATAATGTAAGGGTTATTTTCGAATAACTGTTCCGATCTGAAATGTCACAAGAATTCAAAGGATTATGACTGAAGGAAGCCTAGAGATAAATAATGTAGTTATTAGTTAACATTTTGAAAGTTGATAATCTAATTGTAAAACTCTAGTAAGAGTAACGGGAATCAAAACGTTATGACTTAATTATAAGATAACCCAAAGTATAAGGACTGCTCGAGTAATTTTCTGCCGAGTATATGGTGCTATGTCATGCCACTTGTTGCAATTTGATTGCTGAAACTCAAAATTTATTAAAAACAGCTAAATCCTAACTATTATATAAAGGGCTTAATGGTCCTCAAACTTTCCAAAACCCCCAACCATCCACTTTCTCTCCCAAAAACCCAAAATTCGTCCATGCCTATGTTAGGGTGGAGAACAACCCTTAAGACTCACAAAAATATCATCCTTGCACTTGAAAAAGGCTCCTAACCATATATGGCTAGATCCTAACTCGAGAAATAGCTTTAATTGAGGAATATCAAGGCTTTAATAACACTTTTCTACTTGGGATTATTCGAGGAATATTTGAGGTAAGTAACTAATGATTTGATTCCGTTTTTGCATTTATGATGTTTTAATATGATAAACATGGTTTTAATTGAAATATTCCATGAGACAAACATGGATTTGATGCCTTGAAAAGAAAGATTGATTTATTGCATTTGAATCACTAGTTGCTCTACCCGTTTTGTATTTAATTGCTTTGAATTGTTTCCTACTCTATGACCTATTCAATGACCTATTCATTGTGGATCCACTTAATTATACATGGTCATGATTGAATTGATATAACTCTTGCGTACATCACGAGTAGTAATTTAACTAGTGATACGGCCTATTTGTGCATTGAAAAGCTTTGTGCATTGAATGGTTTTCTTAAAAATAAATCTTTCAAATAAAAGGTGAATTAAAGGGTTTTGTTACTCACTGAGTACTTCGTACTCATTCCCTCATTTCTACAAAATTTGTCACTCTAATGAATGCCAAGAAATGAAAGTGATCGAATTGAGTTGCATCAATGGTAAAATGACAAGCTTTATCACTCGAATGAATACCAAGAAATGAAATGTGATAATATAATTGTATTGAATTGCAAAGTTGAGAGTTGCCACTCAATTGAATGACAAAAATTGAAATATGACAATGTAATCGTATTTGAATTATTGCGAGAATGTTATGCACATAAATGCCAAGAATTAGAATATAATTACTGATATAAATTGGAATTTGAATATGGTTATTGACAATGTATTGATAGTGATTGTATAACCACATGAGTTTGCTATTGATAATGTAAGCGTTATTTTCGGATAACCATTTGAAATGTCACAAGAATTCAAAGAATTGTGACTTAAGGAAGCCTAGAGGTAAAGAATGTGATTATTTGTAAGTGAAAGGGTTTACGTAACGAGAATCAAAATATTATGACTTAATCATAAGATAACCCAAAGTATAAGGACTGCTTGAGTAATTTTCCGCCAAGTATACGGTGCTAGTTGCGCCACTTGTGGCAATTTGATTGGTGTGACTCAAAATTTATTAAAAACAACTAAATCCTAACTATTATATAAAGGGCTTAAGGGTCCTTAAACTTTCCAAAACCCCAACCATCCACTTTTTCTTCCAAAAACCCAAAATTCGTCCATGCCTATGCTAGGGTGGAGAACAACCCTTAAAACCCAAAAAAATATCATCCTTGCACTTGAAAAAGGCTCCTAACCATATATGGCTAGATCCTAACTCGAGAAATAGCTTTAATTAAGGAATATCAATACTTTAATAACACTTTTCCACTTGGGATTATTCGAGGAATATTTGAGGTGAGTAACTAATGCTTTGATTCTCTTTTTACATTTATGATGTTTTAATACGATAAGTATGGTTTTAATTAAAGTATTCCATGAGACAAACATGGATTTGATGCCTTGAAAAGAAAGATTGATTTATTGTATTTGAATCACTAGTTGCTCTACCCTTTTTTTATTGAATTGCTTTGAATTGTTTCCTACACTATGACTTATTCAATGATTCTAGGACAGGAAAGATTAGTGTGGTGTTTGCTTTGAATTGGAATTCCGGTAGCGGTCAACCGGGGTTCATTGTGGATCCACTTAATTATATATGGCCATGATTGAATTGATATGACTCTTGCGCGTACTACAGGTAGTAGTTTAACTAGTGATAAGGCCCATTTGTGCATTGAATGGTTTTTTTTTTTTTGAAAATAAATCTTTCAAATAAAAGGTGAATCAAAGAGTTTTATTACTCACTGAGTACTTTGTACTCATTCCCTCATTTCTATAATTTTGTAGATGATTGAAAATATGACATTTGAAAAGCAAGTCAAGCCATAGGTTGGAGCATGCTTGCAAAGGGAGTAGAGTTTTGCATGTAGTGACAACCTGTCTTTGAAAATATTATGAATTTAATACCTTTTGTATTAACAAATATGCCCACGTCTCTATAAATGTATTTCTAATTTTATATAACATTGGCAACTTACCTTCTTATATAATAGCTTTCTAATAATTTGTCTTGAATAGATTAATTTTGCTCATTTTGGTAATCAATGAAAAATACCTATTAATATAACTTGTCGAGTTCTTTGCATTGCATGGAGAAACCGAGTTGCATTGATTCTTTAAAATATAATAACTTGTTAATTTAAGTAATTAGCTTTATCAAGCTAAAAGCCATTTGTTTGTTTTGTACGTCCCGTCCCCATTATTGATATTAAAGCTTTCGCTACGGAATTTGTTAATCAATATAAGATATTCGAAAATATTGTAAAATTAGCGGTGGCATAACAAAAATGGTATTAGAGCAACGTTCCAGGGACACTACATGCATAATCTACTCCACGCGTGGCATCAACCAACCGGCTTACAAGTAAATTGGTATTAATTGGTATACCTTTTTAGTGAAGGTTATGTTTAATGAATTTGTGGTAAATAAGAGAATATGAGCCAAATGAAATCTCTTAGTATATTGATGTTGATGTAATTCTTAAAAGATGCTATAAGACTTCTACTTATACTAGATGGCATGGTGGAACTAAGATAATTGCAAAAGAAATGAGAATAAAAAAGAAGAAAATGAGAAGAATTGATACATTCCACTTTAGGTTCCAAATATTATATTAATGTTAAATGATACTATGTAACTTCCCTTTATATTTGATGATATTTTGGACTCAAAATACTTGCAAAAAAAAAAAAAAATACACTGTACGGGCGCACGGTTGAAACAGTGTGGCCTCACAGAGTAATCTGCACCTGACAGAAAACCCGGTGCCGGTGCACCGCGAAACGGTGCGGCCGCACCGAGCAGGCTACACCGGACAAAATGCTTGGTGCGGGCTCACCGCGGCTCAGGGTGGGCGCACCACGCCTAAGGCGGTGCGCTGCCCAGATTTTTTGTTAGAAAATTTGCAGCCAAGTCTCTAATCTTCTTGATTTTGTTCAAATTAGTCCAAAATTGTAGATTTTTTCTAGAAAATTGCAATTGAGTCTCCAAACTTCGTGATTTCTTCTATATTGACCCAAATGACTCATTTTGTGGACTTTTAACTTTCAAATTCTATATATATTTCACATGATTGATCCGTTTGCAATTAAGAAGACCTCTTTTGGCCATTTTGTACCTAGATCTACCCCGGTTTTCAATATTGTCTTGCTTAAACTTGATTTTTAAATTTTGCACTAATTTTGTCACTGACTCTTGAAATTTTTAGCCTTTAATTGTGTCATGAGACCCGCCAGTGTATGCACCAAACTTTGACTTCTTTGAGTTCTATCATAACTGTTGAAATTTACCCCTTTCTTGATCAACTCCTTGAGGTATAATTTTGGGCATAGATTTTTCTAGAAAATTGCAATTGGGTCTCCAAACTTCCTGATCTCTTTTACATTGATCCGAACGACTTATTTTATGCTTGTTTAGGCTACGACTTCTAAGTCTTCCACATAATTAATCTTTATTTCAATTAAGAGAATTTCTTTTGGCCATTTTGCATATAAATTTAACCCGGTTTTTGATACTTTTCCTATTTAAAACTGGAATTTTGAATTTTTGCACTAATCTCGCAAATGACATCGGAATTTCTTTAACCTTTGACTATGCAATGGGACCCGCAGGTGTACGGATCAAATTTTTGACTTCTTTGAATTTCATCGATCAAATATAACTAAAGTACCATACGTGATTAAGAAATAGATAGGTGTCTCATTGTATGCAAGGAAACAAGTTTACTTATTGAAGTATATCCAAGAGATTTAACCAAGGTACACGTTAAAAATTTGATTATGAATTGATATGAAGTGACAAATTTGAGCCATGAATTAAACTCATAGACAATTAAAAAAAAAAATTTACTCAATTGATTGTAATGAATTGATGAAATTGTTTTGATTAATGGATTAAGTGATCTTGAAAATATTGATACCTAGAGTCATTGATAAAGAGCAATGATGAATTTGAGCTGTAACTTTGATCCCTTGATTGGATATTTAGAAATTGAATAGATAATAAATGTATATGGCAAGGACGTGGCAAGTAACTTGAATTCAATCCCTCAACTTCTTTTGAATTCTTGTTTTGACCTATGATCTCTATTGATTACTAAATACTCCAAGACAATATACCAATATGCCTTAACTTTGAAGCATGAAAGATTGCTCATTCTATGCCCTTTGATTTGATCCATTGCCTTCTTCATTATTATATCCCAATAGAGCTTTGCACATCAATTTAATGCTTCAATGTGTATTGAAACATTTGTTCTCTTACCTAACATTCCTAATGTCCTTCAAATCCAAGAGTTTGACCTGCCAAACCTGAGTTCTTGTGGATATAATTTTGCATCCCCTAATTGTCAAGAATTTCTATTCATCATATGGTCTTGTTGCTCTTTTCAATTATTGCTAGAAAAGACAATACTCTTTTGAGAACAACTTTCAGGAAAATTGAATGAATCACTTGTCTCCTTGCGCTAGACCCAATACTCATTTTGTATTTCTTGTCTGAAAATTTTATTTCCTTGGATGTAATGCTTTTGGCTATAATTGATGAACATTTTTTCTTCTCCATATGTATCCTTAACAAATTCATTACGCTCTATTCGTCAACGATACTTTTATTGCTTGAACTTGGAAACATTTTTCTTTTCTTTGGTGCTAATAAGCCTCTTTCTTTTGAGCCCTTAATTTCTTGTTAGCCTTTACTTGATTCTAAACTTTGTCCTATTTTATTCTTGAGAAAACTCAACCATGAAAATTCTCTTGGATAAAATAGAAACCCGTTAGCAAAGACTTTCCTTTGATGTATGAAATCGACATCCGTTCTTTGAAAAGTTGAAATTTATTCCTCCCCTTATGCTTTCTTTTCTTGTTCTAGCCTAATATTGGGTGTCCTTGATTGTCTATTTGAAATATTGGAATCTTCCTTGGTCTTCTTTAGTATTACCTTTGCTTGACCATATGTTTTTCAAGATCTTTGACTAAACTCATGAGATTGTTTGATTATTGCCTATTGATATTGGTTCTCCTTACAACTTTGAAGATCTTATTTACTTGACAAAGGACTTCATGATTCCACCTTTGTCCCTTTCAACCTGATTTGATTACGAGGTATATTCACTCTTCTATAATTCTTTTTTATTTTCCTTGCTACTTGCTCATACTAATGGCCCTATATTTTGATACCTTTAACATGAGAACCAATGTTAGTACCTCGAGAAATTTGAAATTCGGGGGAATTTTGTTTCTTTCTTTTCCTTCCTTTTTCTTATCCTCATATATCTTTAATCATCCTTGATTGTCAACTTGACATCTCGGAATCCTTTTGGCCTCTATTACTTTTATTACCTTTCTTGACTGTATATCTTTGTCCAATGCCTTTCGATACTGTTTTGATTAAGCTCATGGAATTATTTGATCATTGCCTATCGACAATAGTTCTTTTTGCGACTTAAGAAACCTTACTCGCTTGATAATGGATTGATGTGAATATGAAGTAATTTTAGTCCGTGTACCCTACTTCATGTTTCCACTTATATTCCCTTCGACTTTGTTTGATCATATAGGACATCAACTTTTCTACAGTTCTGTATTATTTGTTATTTTGCAATCTCTCTCATACCCATATCCCTCTATTTTGCCAAATTCTAAAACCTATTTGGTTTGTCCCTCTATTTGATTTCTTGTCTTGTTTAGTCCTTGCCATTTGATTTAAAGTTCAAAATGAAATTTACGAGACAAGTATGGAATATTACCTTGAAAATTGAGATCAGGCCTGAAATAGTTTCGAAAGAATACGATTGGATTTTTCTAATTGTTATTGGTAAATGATTAACTGGCAATCTAAACCCATTCTGAATAAGATTTCGGGTAACTGGATTGTTAAAATTTTGAATATTTTCTCAACCCAATTTTGAACTTATGGTATATTTGAGTTAAGGAGGAAAGACAAATTTTATTTTGGAGATGAACGGAAAATTCGTACATAAAATGGAAATGAGTATGTGCAGCGGAAGCAATTCATTAAAATAAAAATAATCTAGTTGCGCACTATGCTTTTTAAAATAATAGATTTTCCCACAATGTTTAACGAATTTCGAGGATGAAATTCATTTAAGGGGATAGATTGTAACATCCCGCAAAAAAAATCCTATAAACAAATTATGCAATTTAATCTCCATTTTGATATTGATGAGACAGTTAGCTGAATTTGCATCAATTCAAAGGTTATAAAATCATGACGAAGTGATCGAATCGAGTTGCATCCTTGGTAAAGTTACAAGATTTGTAATATAATTGTATTGAATTGCAAAGTTGAGAGTTGTCACTCAATTGAATGACAAAAATTGAAATGTGGCAATGTAATCATATTTGAATTATTGTGAGAATGTTATGTACAGAAATGCCAAGAATTAGAATATAATGACCGATATTTGGACAATGAATTGGAATTTGAGAGTTGCCACTCAATTGAATGACAAAAATTGAAATGTGGCAACGTAATCGTATTTGAATTATTGCGAGAATGTTATGCACATAATGTGAAGAATTAGAATATAATGACCGATATTTGGACAATGAATTGGAATTTGAATGTAGTTATTGACAATGTATTGATAGTGATTGTATAACCACATCAGTTTGCAATTGATAATGTAAGCGTTATTTTCGAATAAATGTTTGAAATGTCACAAGAATTCGGATTATGACTGAAGGAAGCCTAGAGGTAAAGAATGTAGTTATTAGTTAATATTTTGAAAGTTGATAATCTAATTGTAAAACCCTAGTAAGTGAAAGGGTTTAAGTAACGGGAATCAAAACGTTATGATTTAATTATAAGATAACCCAAAGTATAAGGACTGCTCGAGTAATTTTTTGCCAAGTATACAGTGCTACGTCATGCCACTTGTTGCAATTTGATTGCTGGAACTCAAAATTTATTAAAAACAACTAAATCCTAACTATTATATAAAGGACTTAATGGTCCTCAAACTTTCCAAAACCCCCAACCATCCACTTTCTCTCCCAAAAACCCAAAATTCGTCCATGCCTATGTTAGGGTGGAGAACAACCCTTAAAACCCACAAAAATATCATCCTTGTACTTGAAAAAGGCTCCTAACCATATATGGCTATATCCTAACTCGAGAAATAGCTTTAATTGAGGAATATCAAGGCTTTAATAACACTTTTTCACTTGGGATTATTCGAGGAATATTTGAGGTAATTAACTAATAATTTGATTCCTTTTTTGCATTTATGGTGTTTTAATACGATAAGTATGGTTTTAATTGAAGTATTCCATGAGACAAACATGGATTTGATGCCTTGAAAAGAAAGATTGATTTATTGCATTTGAATCACTAGTTGCTCTACCCGTTTTGTATTTAATTGCTTTGAATTGTTTCCTACTCTATGACCTATTCAATGACCTATTCATTATGGATCCACTTAATTATACACGGTCATGATTGAATTGATATAACTCTTGCGTGCACCACGGGTAGTAATTTATCTAGTGATACGGCCTATTTGTGCATTGAAAAGCTTTGTGCATTGAATGATTTTCTTAAAAATAAATCTTTCAAATAAAAGGTGAATCAAAGAGTTTTGTTACTCACTGAGTACTTCGTACTCATTCCCTCATTTCTACAATTTTGTAGATAATTGAAGATATGACATTTGAAAAGCAAGGGAAGCCATGGGTTGGAGCATGCTTGCAAAGGGAGTAGGTTTTGCATGTAGTGACAACCTGTATTTGAAAATATTATGAATTCAATACATTTTGTATTAACAAATATGCCCACATCTCTGTAAATGCATTTCTAATTTTATATAAAATTGGCAACTTACCTTCTAGTATAATAACTTTCCAATAATTTATCTTGAAAAGATTAATTTTACTCATTTTGGTAATCAATGAAAAATACCTATTAATATAACTTGTTGAGTTCTTAGCATTTTATGGAGAAAGAGAGTTGCAATGATTCTTTAAAATATAACAACTTGTTAATTTAAGTAATTAGCTTTATCAAACCAAAAGCCATTTATTTATTTTGTACGTCCCGTCCCCGTTATTTATATTAAAGTTTTCGCTATATAATTTGTTAATCAATATAAGATATTCGAAATTATTATAAAATTAGCGGTGGCGTGACAAGGGATGTAAAGATTGTAAATGATGTTGGTGAGAATGATGCATTATAGCACCCCATTTTATAGGAAAATTTGAGTCATATAGTTTACGCCAATAATTTCAATCCAATGGATGGAGTTTGAATGATCGATCTGACGGTAAAAAATCATCATGCATGGATCGGATTGGTTAGACAATAATTACATACCAGTAGTTCAGATTCATCTGACGCTAAAATATTAAAACCTTCATTGATTCGTGTTTAGTTGTCACTAAACTCATTTTCAACCATAAATTTATCTATTAGAATAATCTCTAAGTCGTAAAGTCTAATTTGTTACGCAATGCGGAAGATGTACGCGAATGGGATGATCACAATCCATCCAACGGTCTATATTCATATGAGATATACTGAATAAAGGTAAGATATAATTACAATCTAACGGTGTAAATTCACCCAATTCATCTGATGGTCCAAATCCAGCAGACATTGGTGGGATAAAACGACAATAGAGTGATTTAGATTCACCCAATCCATCCAACGGTCCTAGTTCATTAGTTGCTTTCAGATAGAGAAAGGACAATAATCGCGATCTAACGGTATAGATTCACCAAATCCATCTGACGGTCCAGATTCATAAGTTTCTGGTCAGATAATACAAGGACAATAATCACGATCCGACTATGTGGATAAGCCAAATCAATCCAATGGTTTATATTTATCATATATGGCTCAGCTAGGGTACAGTAAGTTGTCTGTATAATACTCCATCAATTCCACCAAAACATAATCACTCTAAATACTACATCACATAGCAGCCTCTCCAATCACTAAACAAAAGTAAATTTCAATTTTAGCGGCCCTTCAAACAAGCACTACTCATTCTCATCATTATTTGGAAGCAAATATGATGTAGACGAGCTCTTAGAGAACGAGCTCAAAGCAATCGGTACACAACAACAACTAGTCCGTTGCTTGAGCTCCAATAATGCGTTTAGTGTCTCGCATTTACTCTAGTAGCGTGTCCACGCACCGTCGCGGCTCAATTCTGGGTTGCCCGATCATCAATCATGACTGAGCAGCAGTAGAAAGAAACCTATACAATGACTATTTTGCACCTAATGCATTGTACAATGAATCATTATTCAAGCGACGTTTTCAAATGTCAAAAACATTATTCTTATGGATCGTAGAAGCTGCCCAAAGACATGATAGTTACTTTACTCAAAGAAAAGACAGACTTGGACGGCTTGGACTATCTCCGTTGCAAAAAGTAACAATTGCAATGATGATCCTGGCCTATGGGGTAGCCGTAGATGCAACGGACGAGTACGTTAAGATAGGTGAGTCAACTGCTATTGAGAGTGTTAAGAGGTTCGCCGTGTAATTGTCAAGCTCTTTGGGAGACGCTACTTGAGATATCCAACGGCTGGAGATGTCACAAGATTGCTTTATATTGGTTAGCAGTGTGGTTTTCCAGGCATGTTGGGAAGCCTAGATTGTATGCATTGGAAGTGGAAAAATTGCACTACTGCTTGGGCAGGACAATACGTTGGTTGAAAAAGTCATCCCACAGAAATTCTTGAGGTTGTTGTTGGTGATTTATGGATTTGGTATGCACATTTTAGGATACCTGGTTCAAACAATGACATCTACATGTTGGGTACATCGTATCTCTTTGCAAACATAAACAATGGTGTTGCTCTTCCTACCATGTGATAAAAGGAAAAAAGTACAACATGGGGTTACTACTTAGCTGACAGTATATACTTGAAGTGGGCTACTCTTGTGCAGACAATTTGCGAACCACAAGGATGGAAGAAGAAATACTTCATTTCAAAGCAGGAAAGTTGTAGAAAAGATGTCGAACGAGCTTTTGAAGTTCTCCAAGCCAAGTGGGGAATAATTGCTGGACCGGTAAGGTCGTGGAGCAAGTATGTGCTACATGATATCATGATGAGCGCTTTCAACTATTTCTGGCATGACATAAGTAGATAAAGGACAAGACCACGCACTACCAACTTTGTGAGGCCCTGATTGAGCATTTGTGGGGGGAATATACTAATTCATATGCTTAGTGAGGTTGCATTTGTTGTACTTTTTTTTGTTTCGTGTGTCTTTCCAACTATATGGATCTTTTTTTCCCCATTTGTGATCAGTTTATTTGATGTTGCAGGATTACTGGTATGTACGCCTTACTTGTTTTTCAATGTGATAATAAATGTATTATTTTTGACTATTTGTTTAAAATTTTATATGTGTAATAATTAATAAATAAGAATATAATTGATTAGTTTTCTATATATATTAGTTATTGAATATTATAAAATATAAAAAATATAGAAAATATGTAGT
>CAVNYN010270949.1:0-16203 GCA_963692815.1 Nyctanthes arbor-tristis | reverse complement strand
CACCAAGACAAGATACAAAACCACCTCCCTTCAACCTCTACAAAAGACTCCCTACGATCTACGATACAGTTGCCTTTGCGATTCCTGAGAAAATGGTCACAAAATATAAGCCAGTGGCCATAGGCACCAGAGGCACTGTTGCGTCACTCATAATGCAGGAAATCGAGTACTTTAACCAGCTTGAATTAGGCTGTAGGACTAGCTCCGGCAAGGCTGATGATCGTCAGGTTATGGACTCGGCTTCGTGTAGCGAATTTTCTAGGCCAAAGCTCGGGTCACTGGTTGGAGTTTCAGAAAAGAAGAAACCGGGAAGCAATAGGCTGATACCGAGTATGTGTTCCGTGGTAGAAGTAGCAGAAAGCAAGAGGCCAAGTCAGTTGTCCAGATTCACTTATAGAAATCTGAAGACTGATCTTAAGAGGTTGCAAATTTAGGCAGTGTTCTCAGATAGTTTTGAGAATCCTAGCTTTTTAAGACGGTTTGTAATAGGGGTTGCCCATTTCCTGTCTGGATTTCCACACTTTATGTCCACAATTTCTACCATGCCAGACCCCTTTTTTGCAGGTTTCGGTCTAATAGGAGTTCCATCTATTGAGATATTATCAGACTTGAGCATTGGAATTTGATGAGTTTTTCCTCCGTAGTGCTTTTTCCTAGTCGTATTTTCAGGGACTTTAAAGTTGACACTGGTGGCGCCACTGCTACTTGCTTCGTTCACCGGCGCTTTAGATTTCAGCTTTCTGGAAGAAGTTTCATCAGCTGGGGCTGATACAGAAGCCGGAGAAGAATCATTTCTACATGTATCTGGCATTTGAGAAGCAGAATTGCTGGATTCTAATTCCCTTGCCATCAGGACACTGATCGTCCCGGTGCTGCCAACTTTAATGGATCCCCCACAGCCCTTGATAGCTTCTAGTGTCTGAACCATAGCGTCCCACCAGCCTTTTGTGAATAATCCAAGAAGCTTCTTTAAAGAAAGGATTTTGTGTTATCTATTTAGCTGGATCACAGTGATTTTAATCAATTCAAGATCCTGCATTGAAGTAAAATAGATATGAAATTCAGCAAACAGATGAAACTGATATATGTTTATCATTTGTGAACTTTCCCCCCGAATTTTGGGCTTCTGAATGAAGAACAACTACATGCAGGCTATAGTATATGAATTAGCAAATAAATAAATCTAGCAGCGACTGGAGTCACTCTAACAGTATTTCATTTTTACTTTTGGGGGTCAAGGGGATGCAGGGAGGGTGCAAAAATATTCGAACTAAATTAAAGATATAAATTTACATATATGCTGACGAATGGTTACACACAATAGAAACTAATAGCGCCCCGCAATGCCCTAATAATCAAATTTAACAATCTTCGTATCTGGAGGAACGTCAAGTTCCTAGAGACTGATAGTTGTGCAAGACACCTTAAAAAGACAATTACTTAATTTTTTTTTTTTTTAAAGCCCTTTGCTAGAAGAGCTCCAATTAGTAAATCACCTCACGCTTATTCAGAACAATGGATATTATGATTCCAGAGCTAGAAGATGGCGGCCAAATGAATATCCCGAAAGCTTGTATATTTTACTAGGACTCATTGTGACTCAATAAAATGAACATTTCCACTTCCATTTTTTTCCCATAATACTGTTAAGTCCTATCAAATCCTCTATACCCAACATGTCGTAAAGGACTTCTGCCCGCCCAGATATCGCTCCCTTTCATCCAAATCCACTTCTTCATAACAATACCAGTAAAGTACAGAACAGGGCATTGTATGACGGAGGAAATAACCTTGGCTATCAGCATGTGCTCAATCTACTATGGCCCGACGTTGAAACCACATCATAACAACATATGCATCAAACCCCCATGAACTACAAGCGTCAAACTAAAAACTGAAAAACTTCTTCAATAGTTCAGTACAGGCAATTTACTGGTTACTGAAAGAGTGAACCAGGGGAAACAACTAAAAATAACTACAAATAAATGCTTTAAGATTAAAGCTGCACATTCAGAAAGTCAAGAATTACAATAAACTGTACTATAGCAAATCAAGTAGATTATGAGCTGGCTAATGTTCATACACTGTTGTGGCAGAAATAAATAATTTCAGTTGAACAAATTCCATTAAAACAAATCACCTAATACTGCTCCAGTGTTTTAATACGTTTGCCAAGTGAGCAATATCTTTATCCTAATTCATGACATGCACAGAAGTAAATGATTCCAGTCAAACAAATTTTATTGAAAGAAAATCACCTAATAGGCTAATACTACTCCCATAATTTAATGCAACTGTCCAAGAACAATTTTCTTATCAAAATTATAATTCATTTACATTGGTCACATGATACTATAAACGTCAGGGAGAAAAGTTCTGGTACTCAAGGAGTACCATACTCCGCCTTGTTGGCAAAATCAAGAACTGGGCTCTTGAGCATACGTGTGTGTGTGTGTGTGAGTTCTTGATTAGCCAGAGTATTGAACCTGGAGTACCAGAATTTTTTTTTTTTTTCCAAAATTTTGTTCATAGGACTGGATAGTAACACCAAAAGCAAGCTTAATTCAGTTTTCTTCCCCAGTAGCTCCTCTTGAAAATGCCTTCATAAAGTCTGGTTACCAATGGCAAAACGATTCAAACCCCACAGCCCCTATCCCCTATCCAAAAGCACCAAAAGAAAAGAGGAAAAATTCTCCCTTTTTCCTCAACCTAAAACTGGACAGGAGATCAAAGCATGATACTCATTTTAACACAGTAGCACCATCAGATATATTCAAAAAAATTAACCAAATTGTAACTCTCAGTAGTGAAAAAATAATGATATATAATAAAAAAAATTAAATTAGGAACCAGGAATATATTAAACCAGATAAGAATAGAGATAAGACAACACAAGAGTGAGGCATTTAACAGAACAAGAAACGAATGAAATCCCAGCAAGAAAGTTACTGAAATCAAAGTTTAGAAATTTACCAACAAAAATGGCCATTTCCTGGGTCAGATTCCCTTCAGAGAAGCCTGTCTTAATGGAGATGGATAGGTATTAATTAAATTAAACAATACCCAAAAAGCAGAAACGTGTCGATTTCAAAACCGGAAACTTTTCGAAGGGCCATAGTGTTCACTTGGACTACACATCACTTTCAAGCAAGTCCATTCATTTGGTTAATATTTTTTTTACAAGAAGATCTGACATAGTATTTTGTGCTTCAAAAACAGCTCCAGCTGCTCTTGACGTTTTGGCACGTTGTTGGCCCATTTGCTGGAAAATTTTTATTTGCACAAATGAGTTGATAAAAAGGGTGGTAAATGGAGGCGTGGACTATGTGAAAAGGTGATGTGATGTGTTAAAAAATAAGATAATGTGTCAGTTTTGTTTAAATTTTTATATATTATTTTATTCATGTAGCACAACTCTGCTTTGCTTTATTTAACGTTCCCCCTTTTTTCTTTTTGAAGGAATGCTTTATTTAACGTTTTCAACGTTATGAAATTGTGATTTTCATTAGACAGACCTAACCGCACTAGATAGATGATATATTCCATTGATATTATTGTGGATAGTGACATTGATATCAACGGTTGACATTATATTACATCACTGTTGAATACCCCACGTCTGATATTTGAATTCTACTAAGCCGTAATTGAATCAATTTGAATAGAATAGAAAGGATAGAAATGAAAAGTAAGAGAGTTTTGTAGTTCAAATTAAATTATTTTTCTCTGGATAAAATTTAAAATGACAATTTTAACAATGATAATTTTTCTGTTGATTCATTTAAAAAGTGATCCCACGAATGTCGTCATAAAGTGTCAATTAGCTAGTGTTTTGATGTAAGTCGATTGGCACAATAATTGTGCAAATACCAATAGGACAATAAACACAAAAATTGATACTTTTTTCACAATTTTCTCAATAAAGAAGGGAGTTTTCTCAATCTCAAGTAGTTAACCTCTTGTAAATAGAAATTCATTATTCACAAGGAATCATTAGAGCATCTTCAATGGGAGGGTGGATTGTGGCAGTGATGTGGAGGAGAGAAATAGAGAGAAGATGATTATTTTAAGTAAATAGGAATAAAATGCGTAAGGAAAAAAAGGAAAAATGAAAAAGAGGGGAGAGATGAAGATAATTTCAAAAATAATGATAAAATAGTAGTAGAGAAGGTGAAGGTGATGGTGTATTTGTGGACCTTGCACGGAACTCGAGGGAGAAAAAGTGAGGAAAAATAGTGTAAATGAGAGAAAAGTGATTAAAAGAAAATGAAAATAAATAAAATTACGAGACTTACGATTTTTTCTCTCTCTCTCTCTCTTCAAATGCACTAGGTCCATTTTTTAGAGCATTAGAGATGCTCTTAGTTAATGTACTTTCTTTTGTCACACAATTTCTTACAACTGAGTAATCCCTGAGCCAGAGTTGCCTGAAACTGCAGCAAGTAAATAAAGGATACAAATCAACCCAACTCAAAATATTGATCCATTTTCAATTGTAATGTACAGTGAAAATACATATTTATATTCACAAGATTTTACAAAATTTTTAGAGAAACTGTAGTGTGATTGAATAAGCCATTTGAATTCCAGAGTTTGATGGCTTCAGTTAATCAACTTTCTTCATTCTCTGAACCATCATCTTGTGTGCTGTTCATTACCTTCTATAGTATCACTCTCCGGCAACGGTCCCTCTTCGTCTTCGTCTTCGTCTTCTTCTTCATCTTCCCCAGTGTCGGATATCTTTTCCTTGGAAAGATATTCGACTGCTGCTACAACATCGCTGATCAAAGGTCGAGTAGTTGGTTCCTCTTGTAGGCACATTGCTACAACTGCAAGAGCTTGGTAGAGTGCCTTTTCGGGGTAGTTTCCTTCGAGTAACGGATCGGCCATCAAACGGAACTTCGTCTTGTCTCTAAACAAAGGTTGTGCCTGCCATGTTTACATCAAATTTTTACAGATTTTAGAGTATTTCCAATGGAAGGGGAAAAATGCTAAAAGGAAATTGAGGGTCGGGAAAACACAAATGAGGGGCCAAATTTAGCCTTCATTTGAGTTTTTTCACCCTCAAAAATGGGTTTTTGGCCCTTCCATTGGATGGGGTAGTGGTGGGGAGGGAGAGGATCATATACCCACCCAAGCAATTAAGTTTTGCTCCTCACTCGGTCTTGAACTATCAACTACTCTGCGACCAGTGATTATTTCCAAAAACACAACTCCAAAATTATATACATCAGACATTGTACTCAACCACCCCGTGGCAACATCCTCTGGCGCACAATAGCCGTAGGTTCCCAAGCCCCTACTAAAAACATGGCTTTTCCCTTCGGCTGGACCTACCTTTGCAAAGTCAAAATCAGAAAGTTTCGGGTTGAAATTTTCGTCTAGAAGTATGTTAGTGGCTTTAAAATCTCGATATATCACTGAAGGATTAGCTGTTTCATGCAAGTATTCAATCCCTTTTGCTGCTCCTATCGCAATTCTCATCCTCGAATTCCAATCAAGAGGCCTTTGGTTTGGAGCTATATCTGGTAACCAAACATAATAACGTTATGAAGATAATAAACTTTTCAATTTTAAGACTCAGAAACCTGTGTAAACATACTTAGGAGGTGATCCTCCAATGAACCATTGGCCATGTACCCATACACTAAAATCCTTTGCTTGCTTTCAGCACAGTATCCTACTAAGTTAACAATATTCGGGTGGTGAAGCTGACTCAATATCAAAAGTTCCACAACGAATTCTCCACTTCCTTGGAAGCCATTTATGTCAAGTCTCTTGACGGCGACATCCTGCGCCAATATAAACGAGATGAGAAAAAAGGAAAAAATGGGAAGAAATTAAACGAGACCGGTAATGTGATGCTGAAGGTGGAGGAGAAGAAATTACAATGTTTCTTGGCTTAATGTGGCCTTTATATACCATCCCAAAACCGCCTTCACCTAAGGAATTCTTCAGATTGAAGTTTTGGGTTGCATTACACAACTCTTGGAATGTGAAAACCGGAGAAGAAATGTTCCCCTTTCCATATTTTTCAACTCCTGATATATATCTTTTCTTGCTGCCATCTTTACATTGCATTCAATTCAATAATAATAATCATCACAAAACAAACAGAGATCTTGAAACCCGAAAAGGGTATGAATGAAATGTTAGCAAATGATGCTAAAGCTCGCGTATCCTCATATTTTTGAATGATCTTTTTCAATAATTTTTCCTGTTTTTTCTCCTCCGACATGTAACAAGAAAAACACTTCATTTTTCTTTACTGTTCTCCTGTGTGCCCTCACAGAACCCAATTTGGTTGGGATATATGTGTATAAAATTAACCAAAATGCGATTAAACAATTAGGGTTTCAAATCAAGATCAGATCAGATTCAAATTCAATGAAACCCCAGTTCTCATTGCAAAATAATGGGAAAATCCTAGTTCTTGAAAGAGCCAGACGTTTCTGGTCTCTCAAGAAACTGAGAATTTCTGGGCGCTGTTTCCTCTTGTTGGAAACCAGTATCTTTGTATTCATAGTTGGGATTATGAAGTCTTCTAACTTTAGTATATATTAGAAATTAGAAATATAGTAATGGATAATCAAATCTGATAACTACCTCTCTTCCCTCCTCATTTCCATAACTAACTTTTGAAATTGAGGATAGTATTTTTGGGACTTGTGTGGTGGGAAGACAACAACTTCACTAAAAGTTGACCTTTGAGGAAAAATTTCTAGTACTCTGCTAAATTAAAAAAATGATAAGAAGTGGACTTAAAATGATCCTAATTAATTAATTAACTTGGCCCCGCTATGTTTGTTTGTCAGTTCTCTATTTGCTTGAAGTACCATAAATGCTCTTGACACTTGAAAATTCCAACTAAGCTTGGTTTTAAAAATATTTACAATCTCTTATATATATATATATATATTTTAAAAATTATATATATATATATATATATTTTAAAAATTATATATATATATATATATATATAAGAGGTAAGAGTCAAACATTAATTTTCCATTTGTTCATTCTAGGTTAAATTATCATTAAATATCTAAAATTTGACTTTTAAATTGTAGGAAAATTTTCAAAAACCTCCCGGATGTAAAATAAAGCTTCCCATTTCTTGTGACGTATATAGATGTACACTATGTTTATTTCATCAACACCATATATATTTGATATACACATGGATTACATCTATACACACCACGTGATATAGAAGATTTTGTTACAAAAATTTCGAGAGATTTTGGAAATGAACTCTTACATTGTAATCATCAACCAAGAAGTTTGAAGTTACCATTTAAGAGGATCTTGATTGTAAGATTTTCTAAAATTGGGACCTTGCTGCTAAAAAACAAAGATCAGGGACCTCTGCCGCTGTTTTCCCAGTGAGAAAAAGGGGTAATTAAATTCAAGCGCACGCGAGAAAAGTTAGCGCGTGGATCACCCACAAAATTCAGAACCCTAGCCATCTGCAAATTTCACCCCTCATAATCTGTAATCTCTACGGTAATAATAAAAAAATGGCAATTTTCCCGGGAAATTTCATCTGCGGAACTGCTCTTCAACATCAACGCCGATTATTTCTGATTCCTTGGTGAGTTCCGCTCATGTTTTCCAATTCATATTTACTGAAATTTTTGACTGAAGGAACTTTCTGCGACATTTTGTTTTTAGGATGAAATGGAGCAGCACCATAAATTGTTCAAAAGGCAGGGGTTACAGTGATTCAGTTCCGGTTAGGTACATTCCCAAGAAATCTTCAAAATGCAAAGAAACTAATGCTGCTTCTTTGCCCACTAAGCATTTGGAGAACCAGAAAATGCATGATTCCGGTTCAGAGTTGAATTTGCATAGAGTTGAATTTACAAGCAATTCACGCAGGAGCTTTGTTTTAAATCCTAACACTCTGGATCAAGAACAGAGTTCTATTGGTAAAATGAATTGCGGTGCTCAACTTGGTATGTGGTTTATTTGACACGATTATGGTTTAATAATTTTATGCAATCAATAAATATTGGTAGAAATGTAAACGCTTACTATAATTTGATGGGAAGATTTCGAGGTGGAAGAAGAAATTGAAAGCGAATTTGGGGGTTTGCACGGTGAATTTATGGAAGAGCCTGTAGATGTTGAAGAGGAACTCAAAGTTAATCATGGGAAAGATTCTGGCAAGAAACTTCTGGTGAGTCAATCTGGTAAAGGTAAACAAGAAGTGGAAAAGTTGGCAATTGAATTACTTGCAACAAGGTTAGGATAATGTTTAATCAGCATTTTTGCAGTATTATGCTTTCTTTTCTTTGGTGATTTTAAAGAGTGAACACAAATACTTTCTTCCTGTTTCTCCACATGAAAAATAACATCAAAATCTGATGTCTCAAACACCTGAGTTCAATAATCAAGTTTGGTCCAACAGCCGAGGTCATCCAACATATTTTGGTGAATAGCAAGATTAATCAATAACTCTTGCTAAGCTCGACTAAGATCTTGCCGATTTATCCTTGTGTATCTTTTGTTGTATTCAAATCTATGTTACTTTTCCGGTAAATGTAAGCATCTTTCCGAGTAATCATCAGTATGATTCTTTTATAATATCTTCTGTTAAATATTAAATCAGGGAAGCTAATACGTTGAGCATTTATTCAAAACTCGCATTTGGTCATGCCTGTTTATAGCACAAAATCTTGTTTTTTTAAGAATGCTTTTGCACTATGCAGGGCATTTACTGCCATGGAGATGAAGAAGAAACTCGAGGGAAAGAAGTTTCCACTTGATGTTGTTGATTTAGTGGTAACAGACTTCCAAAGCAGGTGCATCGCTTAGAATGTCAAAATTGCCTTGATCCTTTAAAATTCAGTTTCAGCTACTTCTTTGAGAATATATTTATGTCGAGTAATGTGGATGCTCAATCTGCTACCCAGGGTCTTAATATATTCCATAGCTACCATTCATTCATAAGAAACTTTGCTCACCGAACTTTTCCAAAATCTGTTCTGTAGCTTTTGCTGCTCATGGCAAGTCTTTGACTGGATTGTTTTGATTTATTGTAGGGGTCTGATAAATGACAGTTTATATGCGGAAACATTTTCGCGATCCAGGTGGTCTTCCTCAAGCTGGGGTCCCCGGCGAATAAAGCAGGTAAATTTTCCTTGCTGTTATCCCGTGAACTGTTTAGAATCCTTTGTAAACTTTTTGGAACATAGAATACAAGTAGAGACTGGTGTAATTTCGAAATCCAAAATGATTCCTAATGATGTCTGTTCTTTGCACACGCTAATGATTTAATCCCCGTCCCACTAAGATACACTTGTATTTTTTTCCCTCTGTCCTGAGTTATAGGCCATTTTATTGAAATTTAGTTGGAATCTTATATGCCCTTGTTTAGCTACATCATTATCAATGAAATAATACTATTAAGGTGAAATGATTAGTAAATGAAGGGTTATATTAGGAAAATATTCTTAAATTTTACTTTCCCAACGACATTAATTGAACTTTGCTTAACCTTTGTGAAATTGGGAGCAAGACTATCTTAACAGGATAAATGGAGTAATTTTTAACCATATGATATGCTGGATAAAGAGCATAGGCGAGCAATTATTAGGATCATAGTAAGCTTCGAATCCCAATTCCCCCCCCCCCCCCTTCTCTTTTTTTTTTTTTTTTTAAATTCTCCCCTAGAATTTTCCAATCATTAATGCAAGTTTCTGATATATTGCTATTTGAGTGATGTCATGATTCTATTGCATGGTCTGGTTTATGCTTTCATGAAACATCAACGTTTGTCACTGATCATGTTATTTTTCAACCAGGCATTGTTGAAGAAGGGAGTAAATGAAATAGATGCACACAAGGCAATAAAACTAGTTTTTGAGGATGGAGAAGCTGGTAGTGATCAAGATTCGAGAATTGGTATGTCAAAGCCTTCTATTGATCGTCTACTTGATCAAGCCTCAAAGCAATGGCTCCGAAGTCATGGTTTGCCCCTCGAGACTCGAAAATCAAGAATCGTGCGATGGCTTCAATACCGTGGATTTAATTGGAATGTTATTGGGTTTGTACTAAAGAAGTTGGGATCTGAGCGTCGTTCCTGATACAGCCCCATTCGCGTTGTTGTTTGGATAATTATGTAAACCCACCCAACTGCAGTTTTCCTTGTATAGTTAGGCAGAGGCTGTTGGCAGGATTTACACAGGTAGTTGAAGCTAGAATAGAATACTGATGTTAATTTAGAATAATTCTACTTTCAGTTAATGTAGGTTTGTAATGCAAAACAAAGAAATTTCAATGAATTTGTCATAATCTGTCTGCTTGTTGAACATTTTTATTGCAGCAAGAAGAAATTCTTCATATTTGTTCAGTGTTTAGCAACACAACACTGCATGCCAAACACGTATTAAGTGGCCAAGACTCGAAATCCTGTCACCCTTTTTCATGTCTTGAAAGCTAAGATAGGTCATAATAAGTTAATAACTCGTCATTTCTAAAGAGTAAAGGAAAAAATCAAAAGTTTACCAAGTAAATTCTTGAAATCAAATATGTGTTAAGTGAAGATACAACTTCTGAGGAAGAATGAACAAGCAGCTTAATTGCTGGTGAAATTCAACCAACTATGTAGTAGGAAACAATCTTCATATTTTCTTGGCATTGAGCTTTCCCTGCAGTCCAGTGTCTAATTCCAAAGAAGCGAACAATGCCCTTGGAGGAGATAGGAAGAAAGTAGGATGATAATTCGCTCGAGCAACATTGTATTATAAATTTGATGTTGGAAGATATATTTCAACACCAAGCAATTAAACTGGTAAAACTTTCAAAAGCTGGACTTCAAAGACTAGAGGCTCGTTTGCATGAGACAAAAGGCTCCGCCGAGGACCAAACTGCAACAAACAATCATAAACACAGGCTACACTTCAGATGCAGGCCATAGCTAGACTTGAGCAAACATGAAATTTTGATATAATAATCACATCAGGTTAACTAGAGGTATATTTCAAATTGAAAGAAATAAATGAGAGGAAATTAGATTGGATAAGGACCTCTTCGGGAATTGGTTGCAGATTTTCACTAATATATCCTGCAGAAGGAGGTATCAATGCTCTTCTCTTACCTGAAGAAATACTCATCTAAAGTTCAAGTCATTGGTATATCACAGGTTAAAAACACTTCTCGTCATGAAGCTTTACTGAAGTTCTGTTTTGGTCGAAGTTCACCGACAAAATGATATTTTCAGAGACCAGAGTGAACTCATGTAAAGTGACCCAAGTGAAAGAAAAAAGAAAGATTCTAACCTCCAACCTTCATGCCAATTAGTACCTCTTTCAGACCTTTTATCATCTGTTAGATCCATAAGAGCTTTTAAGCAAACAAAGATAGCAGATTTTATGATTGTATAAATCAGTACAAATGAAAATGCCAGTATTTCTGCATTGTTACTTGTGATTTTATGCTGCTTCTCCACTAGCATTTATTTCTCCGTTTGCATGCTAATAACAATTATTTGAATAGTGACACTGATTCAATGAGGAATTGCATCACTGCAAGACCCTGCTTTTCTCAATGATGGCGATCAATTTGCTTTGATGCTATACATGGATATAACTAAGGTATCACTTCCATCATTCCATGTATTTAATTATTTTTTGAAAACAGAAATTTGCCCAATAAACAGCAATACAAACTCTCAATTAACGTTCATAAACGTCTTAGAATGATTGATATGCAAACCAGCTTCCCTCAAGTTCACACTATCCCATGTGAGGAGTAATTTTGCTAACCTGCCTATCATCCAGTGGGAGCACGACGGGAGCACTTTCTCCACTAAATTGATCCACAGTGCTACAAACAAAACAGGTAGATATGTTAGTTGCAATCTAAACTGCAATGACGAAAGTAATGAAGGAGTGATTAGAAAAGAAATGAACAATATTAGAGAAGTCATGACAGAATCCCATAGATAAAAGAATGGAGTCGACCGTTAGAATTTTTAAGCACAATATAAGATGTACCTATGAACAAAGTATCCATTTGATCGCCGACATACATAATTGAATTCTACTACATCTCCCTCTTGAGCTTCCTTTCCTTCCCCTTCAAGGATGTCTTTTAATAGAAAACCAGTCATACATATCAGAAATTATAATGTGAATATTACAACACTTCGATTTTACAAGCGATGGCACATCTATACGCATTTACTATTACATGCAATGAGTTTATCACTTCAATGGAAAGGCCTTTGAAATTTTTTACCTTGTATCCTCACTCCACTTGCTAGCATCAGAGTCCTGGATGCTTCAAATCCCGAGTAATAAAATATAAGAAATAGTGACAGTACCTAGTACAAGAACTAACAGAATTCTATATGCAATGTTGCTCTTCTATGGGTACTATGAAGAGGAAAAAAAATGTGCAGGCAGCATTTACCTTATCGTGTCTGGTTCTCTCATCTCCTGCACTGGTGCAGCTACAACAGCATGTGCATTTGCAAAGACAAGATTGATTCCTATGAGGCTTAAAATTGACCTCCTTGACACAATTTTAGTCGTCATGGAAGAAAATTTAGAATCCAAGTTCTTGTGTGCAGTAACCTTGAATTCCTTGGTTGTGACACTGTAATCTTGAAAAAGTCATAGGTCAGTTTATGCCTTCAGTAACGCGTGCTTGCTACCAAAGTGTCACAATAAAGCGTCAAAGAGATTTGTATCTTCCTAAACCAAGTAACCGACCTTTGGCACATAAAAAATACATAATAACAGAAGGAAAAAGATGAGCAAACTCTGGCTTCTACTGTTTGCTCTTTTTTTATCATACTAAAATGAAAAAAAAACCCAGCCTAGGATGCCAATTTGTAACAGCTTCTCATTGTTTAAGGGCTCCTCAATAACTTTTATGGAATGCAAATTTATATTTTAAGTCCAAACTGATGCGACAAACTGTATTCACAATCTACAAAACTGGCTGAAGTTTCTTCTCTGATTGTTGAAGGTAACTCCGTGAAAGCAACCAGAAATCTAACAATCAAAACAATGTAAAAGGCTGAGACACTAAAATCTTTCCAGCCCCTTTTAAATTAGAGCTTAGATATTGACAATTATACTTGTTAGAAGATATGTCAAATCAAACATGTTTGGCTAAGCATATAATTTTAATTTTTCTTAACTAGGTTACCTATTTTGACAGCATATGCGGAAATTTTCTTTAATTCACACACTCCCAACTTCGAATGGCCTCTTGGGTACAGTAACTAAGAATAAAGGCTCAAATGGGGAAATGATTTAGGACAAATGGGGAAAAAGAAGAACCAAAAAAAAAAGTCTAATCTGAAGCTACTGATTTTCAGAGAAGTGTACAAACAAAAATGGCAGAATGGATTTACCTTCTATATCCAAAGAGATCCAGAAACTGAAAGCGGGTGTGAAAAGTAGGAGCTTCCATTCTCCCGGGAAAGAGGAATGGATAGCGAGAGACGAGAAAAAGGTTCCGATGAATAACGGATGGGAAATTAGCCGAAACGGCAGTTGCCACATAAAAGTTAAGTGAAATAGCCTTTGACCAAAAACGGGCGAACGAAGAGGTGAAAAAAATTGAATAAAAAATTTATAAAGCCAAATTACAAACTAGCCCTTTCATTTCCAAATCATTCTTCCCTTCTTGTTGCAATTAAGACATGATAATCATCTAGTTTTTCCTCCCACCGGGCTCTGCCGGGGCTACACTACTGGACGACAATTGAAGACTTTGGCTAACAAAACGAGTTCTCTTCACCTACCCCTAATTCGTCGCCCCAAATCTCATATTCAATATCTCTGTCTCCCTACCCACCACAGACTCCCACCAACCTGCTTATCTCCAGCGACTCTACCCAACCGGACGGCAAATCCACACAACCGAATAGCAAATCAGCAGTTTAAGTGTATCAGTTGCTGACAAAGAAAATGGACATTTAAATTCAATTGGGGTTCATCGGGTAGTCTTCAGTGATGCTACTATTGAGTTGGAAAATGAATTGGTGGGTTCTTGTCTCCTTGGAAAATGAGTCAATCTTTGATTGAATTTTTTATCTTAATTTGTTAATAGAATAGAAGAGGACGTGAGGGTATCCCAAAATTTAGTGTTCGAGTACTGAATCGATAGCCTTGAGAAAGTCTATCATCTTGCTCTATGTTGAAGCTATCGAAACTGATTTTCTACTCTAGGAATCAATTGTCTCAGAAGAAGTTATTTGCTGAAGCTCCCGATGGTTATCTATGGTTGCGTGGTATGAGTACAAGGCTGTTGGTGCATCTGCAGCTAGACAAAATTTTTCACTTGATGAGAGACCTGGAACTAAAATATTTGCAACCTATTCAATTTATAAGGGGGAAAGTTGCACTTTCGGCCTCCCATATTCTTCCAACATTACTAGTAAATTGGATTCTAGAGTTTACCAAGTTGATCATGGTGTTATTTTTTTGACATTTTGGCTTGCTATTGGTGAGTGCAAGTATGATTGGGATAAAAGGCAGAATTTTTGTTTTATCAGCCATGGAGGCAATGATCCAGTTTGTAATTGATGTGCATCGCTTTCAAAAAATTTGATCTTGTTGTCCAATACTATCTTTCTTCATTTTCCTTGTATGCTAAAAAGATTCTCTAGAATTATAGGAAGACATTTTGTGCAAGAACAAATTTTTTTTAGGGGATAAGAACAAGTTGAAGAAGACATTTCGGTGGATTGGTTCATTGCTCATTGTGTTTTTATACCTAGGATTTTATATAGGACTAAGTTGGATTTAGAGAAAAATAATATGGGGTTGGAAGGGAGTGGAGCCCTTTTATGCCCCCGAAAATTTTTTTATACTATAAATTTTTGGAAATAAAATTGCGCTAGAAATTTAGGATAAATAAAAATTTTAAAATTTTTTTAATGAATATGAGATGTCATTACACATTCATTTAGACTTTCTAGGAAGAGGAGATGTCCGAATTCAACTATATAACATCCATACCGAAGCATTAGGAAATAGAGTTATGGCCGCACAATCAACCAGTTTTGATTTGTCACAAAGTTTTAATGAATTTGACATTTGTTTACGCCACCAACCAGAGACTATGGAAAAATAGGAGCTCCAAAATCACTCAATAAGTTGATAACAAAGCTATCAGCGTTACACACTAAAAAGTAACAAATGTCGTGTTGTTATGACCATAAGCATATGAAATCCCCTTCCAACCCGCCGAGTAACGTTTAGTACCTCACCAAGAGCTTAACAAGTAGTCATTGTAGCAAATTGCTATGTGACATCTATATTGGAGCATTTCTATGTAGCAAATTACCATGTTTTAATGAATGCGAGGTGTCATTACACCACAAATACGAGATTCTAACGAAGATCGATCTATTATGAGAATAATGGATGTGAAACCCCCTCCTGACATACCGAGCAACTACTATAGGACCAAGATGAACATATCTAATGAGATTTTAACTTTTTCTCACCGTTATCATGCCAATGTACTCAATAAGTGGGCATTGTAACGCTTTAGTAAGTAACATCTATATCGAAAGTATTGAGACATGGAGTTAGAGAAGCCCAATCAACCCGCCATGTTTTAATGAACGTGAGATGTCGTTACACCACAAGTACGAGATTGTGGAGAAATGAGAGCTCCAAAACCACCTGAGAAATAGATAACTGCCCCCTTGGTGTACGGTCTTAATACTAACGAACATCAGTCTATTATACTTATAATGGATGCAAAACCCGCTCCCGACATACCGAGCAACTAGTACGGGACCAAGATGAACATATCTAATGAGATTCTAACTTTTTCTCACCGCTATCATGCCAATGTGCTCGGCAAGTGGGTATTGTAACACTTTAGTAAGTAACATCTATATCTAGAGTATTGAGACATGGAGTTAGAGAAACCCAATCAACCCCTATGTTTTAATGAATGTGAGATGTGGTTACACCACAAGTACGAGATTGTGGAGAAATGAGAGCTCCAAAACCACCTGAGAAATACATAACTGCCCCCTTGGCATACCGTCTTAATACCAACAAACATCAGTCTGTTATATGTATAATGGATGCGAAAACCGCTCTTGACATACCGAGAAACTAGCACAGGACCAAGATGAATATATCTACTGAGATTCTAACTTTTTCTCACATCTGTCATGCTAATGTGCTCAACAAGTGGGCATTAGATCGGAAGAGCACA
>CAVNYN010270947.1:0-13693 GCA_963692815.1 Nyctanthes arbor-tristis | reverse complement strand
CCCCCCCCCCCCCCCCAAAAAAAAAAAAAAAAAAAGAAACACATGTACATAATGTTCAAATTTTTTCTGATGATCGCTTATCTTAATGTTAGATGCAGCAAAATAAACTGGAGGCTCCTGTCCAAGGTAATAAAGATTGCTCTAAGAAATTCTCTCTTTTTCTTGATCATGTGAACTCATTGCTAAAAATACAAGTTTTCCAATGCAGATCTGCACAAGAATTTTGAAGACTTAGTTCAAACAACTTCTTTGTTGAGCATCCCCAAAGATTTTGTATGCCCTTTGAGTGGAATTGTTTTCGAAGATCCAGTGACTCTTGAAACAGGTCAAACCTCTGAACGGACAGCTATCACAGATTGGTTTGATCGAGAATCTAAAACCTGTCCAGTAACAGGAAAATTCTTAGAATTTCAGGCTGTACCACCTACCAATTTCATCTTGAAGCGGGTCATAGGTAATTGGAAGGCAAAGCATAGCAGGAATCTCTTGGTTATTTTCTCTCAAATAGAAGCTGGTTCTTTGGAACTTTCAAACTCAAAGGATGATATAATTATGTCCATTTGGAGCAGTTCATCATAGTTTTCAGTAAAGATGAGCTAATGGCAAATGCAAAGCAGATTATCTCTGTTGGAGGCTTGCAGTTTCTCCTGAGAAGATTTCAATGTGGAAATGATAAAGAGAGGACACATATATTGGGATTGTTGTCTTGTTGTATTTAATCTGATGCTAGTTGCAGAAATGAAGTGGCTAGAAACATAAATATGTCATGTCTAATAGAACTACTTCATAGCAAGAAGTTTAAGTCGAGAATTGTTGCAGTGATAATGATGGCTGAACTCATTTGCTTGAACAGGTATGTAGCCTTCTTACTATTGTTCTTTTTACACATCTGATTAATTTCTTTGCATTCTTTCCGTGCTTTATTGCTGTTTGAGACAATTTATAATTTCTGCAAAGGAGCTTCTAGCAATAAAAGGTTATCATACTTTTGCAGTAACAATATAACTGCCGTGATTTCAATTATAAATTAAGGTGTTTTTCTTATAAATAAATAGCAGTCTTTTTTTCTACCCCCCCCTTCTCCCCGCTGGGGTCCTCCTTAAGAATTTTATTAAAATTTCCTGATGATGATTATTATTTATTTACCCTTTCATATTGTGAGTTTTAATAAAAGACTCTATGTCATTTATCTTATTTCTGAGTCATTTAGACACTGATCTTAGGATCAAACCACAAAGTCGGGAAATAAAAGTAATACAAGTATAGACGTGATTGTGGATTTGAATGAAGCATAACAGATGAGACATATAACTCAAACAAGTGCAATGATTCTCATTATAGTTTCAAATTACAATGGGGTAATTATAATGATGTAGAATTAGTGGTGGAGATTTATTGAGAATTTGAAATATGAGGCCGTAGTTGAGTAGTTGTGAAATCGGGGGTGAGTGAAACTATAATGACAAAATGATAATGTGAATCAAACACATCTCAATTAAATTTAACTTTATCCGCCATTGACCCTGGAACCACTCTCTATGCACTAATCTATTCCTGTAAATTGCTTTGGCACATATATAGTATGTTTTTATGGTTTCATTGGCAGTTAGATTTGACATAATAAACCAATCTTTTGGCTTTGTTTATTAATTATCAGGAGGAAAGATGCAAAACGGATTTTAGAAGGTCTAAAGGATGAAGAAATAACAAATGCAATGCATGATTTGCTGATATATATGCAGGCTTGTGCACTTGAAGAGAGACCTTTAGTCGCTGTTCTGGTCCTACATTTTGGTCTTCTGGTAAGTCCTCTAGTTTGTAACACCTGTAAAACATACAAACTAATGGCTAATGAGTATGTCTTAAATTATTAGTTATATTTTCCTCTTTCTGGTTTTAGTCTCTCCCTCTCTCTCTCTCTCTCTCTCTCTCTCTCTCTCTCTCTCTTTCTCTCTTTCACACTCACAGAGAAGGTCCTCGACTAGATGAATAGATGAATCATTGCTCATAATTTCTCGAATAAATTTTCTTTGAAAAATTGATTCATTTCTTGTTATCAGGTTCAATTGTTCAGTTATATACTTCGATTTTGGTAGCTATTTAATCTCTTAGACAAAGTTTTGACCCAATATTTAATAAATGAAATGATGTTTAGCAAATTTTAATGGCAAAATAAATCTTGTAATGATTAATAGACTGTTGTGATAAGATAATCTTGTAATTGAACCTTGCAGAATAAACTACATGAGAGTAGCATGTACAGACAGGAGGCAGTAGATGCCTTTACAACAGCTCTGGAAAGCAGCTTATCTGATGAAAATGTCCAGAAGAAGTGTTCCAGGGCACTCCTAATTCTTGGTGGTCGCTTCTCTTTGCATCGAAAACTCATGAAAGAGGATTGGACTCTGAAATTAGCTGGGTTTCTCAATGGTCCTGACTGGGATTTTGCTGACAATGAAGATAACAATACAGCAACCAATGAGTGTTTGATGATGGTATGTTCTGTCTGCTTTCTTGTTCTCAACAAGCTTACAAGTTGACTAAAAGTCTAAAATTGTTTCCTTAAAATTCATTTTTCGATCATGTACTGATGCAAGATAATTTTCTTAAGTCAAATTCTCAGATAGAAGATGAAGAAGAAGAAAAGGTGAGAGAGATGTGGCTGGTTAGTTTATCGGCTTCCCTTCCTGGGGACGGGGAGAAATCATTTTTGGAGACTGTTTCCAAGTGTTTAAGTTCAGGAAACTCGGATCTGCTCCGTGTATGTCTAACAACAGGGGCTTGGTTGAGCTCTTCACTTGCTACATTGTCTGATACTAAATTTCAGCTCTCTGCATTCTCAGCTCTCATTTCTCCACTTCAACATTGTATAGAATATGGAGACTTGGTTGAGCAAAAGGTTCTTGCATCATTGTGTCTGCTTAATTTCAGCAAAATTCCAGGTCAGTAATTTCTCAACTTTCCAAACTGAGTTTTTTTTAATGCCTGGTCACATGCTAAGAACTGAAATAGAAATACACAGTGATTTCGGATGCTAGTGTAATGTTACAGCGGAACTCAAATAAGTTATCTGAGAGAACAATAATATATCCACCAAAAAAAGGGGGCCGGGGGGGGGGGGCATCTCAAAGATACTCCCAAGTACTGACAAATGTAACTGATATTCCATTTGGATGATCAGGCAAACCTTGGGATCATTGTCTATAATGTTTTTAAATAGCTATCTAAATTATCTTCGTTTCTATGTTTTGCAGAGTGTAGGGTGCTGCTGATGAAGGTGGGGGAGGAAATCACTTCTTCTCTGGAGAATCTCGTAGAGGTGACATGGACAGCTAAAGAGCTGTCTAGTATCATTTCCAACCAATGAAGGTAGAGAGAGGCGATGTTGCACGAAAACCGGACTTCAGAAATTGTAAAAATTATTGTTTGCCACTTGCATTCAGAAAAGGTACCTATAAACTGAGCCAAACACGCTATAGTGGTGTGAGTGGTTTGTTTTGGTTTGGGCGTGAGTGGTTTGGTTTGGTTTGGTTTGGTTTGGTTTGGTTTGGTTTGGACGGCTATTATCAAATTTCAAACAAGCCATTTAATAAGATTTGAAACTTATCCAAACGAAACCAAACCCTTTGATTTCCTGAACTAAATCAAATCAAACCATATTTTTGTGGTTTGATGCAGCTTTGAACTATGGTTTGCCAATGGAAAAAATTAGTACATTCGAAACAAGTTAAGAAATAACTATTTGTCTAAGATTTTTGAATTAGAGTATAAAGATTAATTGCAAATAATATTACGTGTGGCATTGTACAACAAAATAAAATATTAATTGCCAAATGTTGTATATCTTATATCATTTCACTTTTAATTATAAATATAAAAGTAATGTTGTTAAGCAATTAATAAAAGTGATATAGATAGATTTACGATAAAAAGGGGAAAAAAAGGATGATGGTATTACGAGAAAATAAGATGGTAATTCAGAAATACAAAGTTGCGAAGAAACCAATTAAATCATTCTTTCTTGGTACTTCTAGTAAACACCATTTTTCAACTCGTCAATATAAACTGGTGGAACATTAAACTGATTAGGGATAATATGAAGGTGAGGAGATTTAACTAATAGCGGACTTGCGATTGGTTGGTTCGTTGGGAAATGAAATGGGCTTGTATTTAACTTGGCCTAATAGAAATTGAATAGGCGATCATGTCCTAAAGACAAGTTATATCATCATTTTTTTCCCCAGTTTGCGGGTTGGTGGTTTGAAATAGTTTGGCAAAATCGAAATCTAAACTAAACCATTTCAAAGCAATTTGGCGTGGGTCAAAACATGATCGTTGATGGTTTCAAGTGCACCCAAATTAACGGTTTCAAGATTTCGTTCCACTTTGGTTTGGCGGTATAGATTTATAGCCCTAATATGTGATTTTAACATTTCTCTTAGGGTGTATGTTTTTCAAGTCTACTAGGGTGATTGATAACTTAAGTTTATAATTTATAGAATGAATGATATATATTTTGTGGATTCTGTACATTTAAAATTGAGTAGTAGTTGAAAGTATGGCGGGTCTCGTGAAATGTACAAGTGAAGAGTGTGCTTAGAACATCTCCAATGGAATGTCCATTGGAGAAATTTTTCTACCACATCATTTAAAAAAATGATGTGGCAATAAAAGAAGTAGACATTGTCTAACATTGTCTATAGACAATGTCCATAAACAATGTCCATATATCAACTCTTCTATTTTTTCTTTCCCTCTCTTCTCCACTATTGTATTGACTACTTACATATTGACAAGTGTCTGTTAATTCATGCAATTCACATTGACCATTGGAGATGATTTATACCAATTTTTAATAATTAAAGCCATGTAGGAAGACATTCACTTTACACCATTAGAGATGCTTTTAATCATCGAGTGTAGGGACTTGAGAGGTGTTTCTCCTTGAGTTGGCCCAAAAAAGAATATATGTATGTCACTAAAAAGCTTCCTCTCAAATATTCATCTTCTCCAATATTCATTCAATCTTACTCAAATCACTTTTTTCCTTTCATTCCCTCTTCTCCAACTACCTACTGCTGTCGTATTTGTTTCATTTTAATTAACAAGAACCTATGATCAGATTCACCGTAGAGAAACAGCTGTACACTAGTAACTAATAAGTAGCGTGCTACTGATTTTCTCAGATTGACTTAAAAAAGATAGATTCTTGAAGAGATAATAATACGTATTACTTAATAAGTAGTGTGTTGTTAAGTAGTGGATCTTGTCGTGTATTTTTTTAAGGTTAACGTGGCATAATCTGTCGTGCACGGAATTTTCATACACTAACGGAAGCCTTTAATGCTTAAAAATCGATACAAATACAGTTCAAAATATCGATGCGCTTTCGCTGCGCACTTTGATGTTAAATATTCCATGGGCTACCCACAACGAAACCTCGGCCACACACACCGAAGTCTCGATCACATACATGTATCCCCTCCATTTTGGGACGATCCGGCCACATAGCTTCTTAATTTAAAACCTACAGGATTGTTGAAAATGGGGGGATGAGTACAAACTATTCAGTGAATAACCAAATATCTTGATTCATTTTCATATAAGAAAACGCATTTTCAGGAAAACCATGTGTTTCACAAAGCCTTTGGATGCACAAAGCCTTTGAATGCACAAAAGGGCCCTATCACTAGTTAAACTACTACCCGTGGTGCGCACATGATTGGCCAAGATCACACAGCAATGCCACAAAGATTCAGATTGGCCGAGACCACACAGCAAGGCCACAAAGATTCAGATTAGCTAAGACCACACAGCAAGGCCACAGATTATCGCATAGCCAAGATGACCAAGACCACATAGCAAGGTCATGTTTCACAAAGTAATTCAGAACGGGTAGAGCATTAACTAGTAAGTTCAATGCAACAAACCGATTTCTTTGCACAATAAATATGCACCAAAATCCCAATTGTTTTGTATAATACCAATGCTTCAAAAATCCATGCACAACTTATGAAAATGGTATGAACAAAGAAAGAGAATCAAGGTACTGGTTACTCACCTTTTAATTTCCAAAGATTGCATATTCTGTTGATTCTCCAATGGTTTCTTTAATTATAAGTGAAAAAGACCTCCACAACCTTAATATTCCTTACTTCAAGGTCATTCTTTTAGTTGTAACCTTTCTATGTATGATAGGGAGACTTTTTCAAGGGCAAAACAAGGTATTTGGTAGGTTTTTAGGGTTGTTTCTCCACCATAGCCACATTTGGACGAATTTTGGGGGTTTAGGAGAGAAATTGGATGACTTGGGGGATTTGGAAACCTTGAGGACCCCTTGGTCCTTTTATAATAGTTGAGATTTAATTGTTTTTAATAAATTTTGAGTTCCGCCAATCACATCTCGACACGTGGAGCGACATATACCGTACACTTGGCGGAAAATTGTCTAGGAAATCCTTGTCCTTTGCCTCATCCTTCAATTATGCCACCGAACTTCGATTTATGTCAATTAAGTCACTACACTTTAGTTTATGTCAATTATGAACCAAATTCTTTCTTTAACATCAATTGAGTAACAATCTTTTAATTTTCAAAAAATCTTACAATAATATTCAAGTAATTCATTCAAAACAACAATTTCGTTGTTTACCTTAATTTGTAGAAATTTCCGGGATGTTACATAATCTCACTATACGTTTAGCTCGAGATCATTTTCAAGTTAACTAGGTTCGAAATAATATTATTTTATTATGGAAAAAATTCATGTAATCAACATTTGATACTTCTAGCTGATAAGTGTGCATTTGCACACTTATTTTAGCTTTCAAATGAGTAAATTATTAATTGATTGAGCGGATTTCTACTCACAATTGTTCATCTTTGTAGGTTAAAAATCCCAGTTGGAAGAAAAAAAGCAAAAGAAGAGCAAAAGGACCAAAAGTGCAAGAAAAAGTGAAGCTTGAGGACCATTTTAAATGACTTTTGACGTCTCTATGTTCATGAAGAATTGAGTGGAAAAGGACCAAAAGTGTAAGAAAAAATGATGCTGGGGCCTAAATGAATATTCTGAAAAGAAGGGCATAAACAGCTCGTGCAATGCATCCTACTACTTGACTACGAGCAACAACAAAATACCATTATTGCGAAAAGGTTGTAGAATGCATTCTACGACCTTTGCATAACCTATGCTAAAATACCCGAATTTTCATACTTTGGGACTCTTTTGTGCAAAATTAAAGTAAAATAGGGGTTTTGACCTTCAAGACTTGGGTATTATTATATATATACTTATTTTCTTGGAGCCTCCATGAGAGAATGGGGGATTGAAAGGGGTTCTCTTGAAGCCTCCATTGTAGGAGAAATCTTGGAAGAATTTGAAGAAATCAAGAAGAAGATGGAGAGAAATGGAAAATAAAGATCAAGCCTCTTAAAGGAGAACATCTTTTCTTCTTTTATTTTCCATTATCTTCTCCATTGTATTGTCTTGCTTTATATATTTGATTTCTCTCAATTTCCCATTATGAACTATATTGTATAACGTTGGGATGATTGATGAAGCTTAATCTAATTAATTAATTTCTATGTTCTTTCCATTATTTGTTTACCCATTTCATGTGTGTTTGCTATTGAACTTAATTTCACATGTTTGTTTGATCACCAAATATGTGATTTGTGAGGTGTATAATAATCGAGAGATACTATGCATCTTAGACTACGTAACAAGCACCCTAGGTGACTCATTGAGACATTTTTGCAATTAATTGGTTTTAATCGACATAGAGATATAGTATATTAAACCAATTAGTTAGGGCTAATTTGACACTCGAGAGAGGTAAATAGCTAATTTAGGAAAATCTGGTCTAACATAGAAAATGAATAATTTAAATGCTCATTGAAGAATTAATTAACTTATGGTTAAGTGGAGTCAAGAATTTCAACACTAAGTTATCCAAGTTTTATAGTCTCCAATTTACCCCCATTTATGTTTACATTTTATTTCTCTTTAGTTTAGTTCATTTTTTCTAAAACAACTTTTATTCTGTGTGTATTTTGTAACATTTCTGTCTAAGTTAGAATAAGAAATTCAATCACAAGTAACCAATCCTCGTGAGATCGACAGCCCAGACTCATAGTCCACTTTATTACTTAATTACGACCGTGCACTTGCGGTAGTTCACATGTCTCTGAGTTCACATGTCTTTGAGTTCGTAACCCTAGCCAATCAAAAAACCCATACATAGGTTTTGAATTTCAAATGAAATAACAAATTGACACACTTGAATCCATATGTAGATTCTTGATTGGTACTGTACTTTTATAGTATGAGTAGTATTCTTGAGTAGAGTCTTGATCTAGAGACACTGGGTGTCTCCTGTATATAGCACATTCCACGCCACTATTTTACACGGTCCCACATGTGAGTTTATAGAAACAATGGGTCCACCTGTGGGACCATGTAAACTAGTGAGCTTGAAATTTTCCACATACACTGGGTATATCCATAACTGAGACACCCAGTGTTTCTAGAGTAAGACTCGAGTTACCATCCATTCAAGATATGTGCAAAAGTGATCACGCCCACGATAGCACCCTCCGGTCAGTCTTGCAAGGATTTTGTGGATTCCTCTATGAGCTTAAAAACCCAAAAAAAAAATGATATTTTTCCAACTTCAGCTTTTTTCCATACAAAAATACACTTCATGGGTCGCTCTTCTACATGGATGAGTGAGATAGAACTAAAAAATAAGAGTAATTTTAGAGAGACATTTTTATCTGACATAAATGACTGACATTAGTTAGTTGGCAAACATGAACTGATTATTTATATGCAAGTTGTAACATCCCGGAAACTTTAATTCTAAAGGAATAAGTTTTGAATATGTTGATGACGATAAGATAAGTTTTATACAAAAATTTCTATTGAATTAAGTTGAAATTTAGACTTATTTTAACAACTTGAAAACGGCCCCGAGTAACATAACCCAAAGTATAGTGACTCACTTACAAGACGGTATAAACCATAAGGATTTCTTGAGCAATAAATGAATAAACACAGTTTAGTCAAATCATCCTCTAAATATATGGTAATTAGTTTTGCCATGTGCTACTTTGTAATTAGCGGAATGCAAGGCTTAATTAAAAGTAATTAAATCTAGCAAGTTATAAAAGGGCCAAAGGATGAAAGAATTCACCAAAGCCTTCTTCCAACATTCCATCTCCCTCTTGCCCCTTGATAACACATCTTTATCTCGCCCCAAATATCTAATCAATGAAATAAGTAAGAATCCAAATTCAAACTTTGATTGTGGAATATTAAGATTTCGAAGACACTTTTCGATTTAGGACAAATCAAGAAATCCATGGACAATTAAGATGTGAGTAACTGATGCTTTGATTTCCTTTCTTTTAATTAATAAAGCTTTCATAAGATAAACATGGATTTTGATGCATCTTCATTGCGTAAAGGAATTGATATGTTGCATTTGTATAACAAGTTGAAGCTCTACCCGCCTTGTTTTGCTATGTGATATGTTATGTGGTGTCTCTTTGTGGTATTATGACCATGCTATGTGATCGTGGTCATTTTGAATCACTGAATCTTATGCGCACCATGGGTAGTAGTTTAACTAGTGATGGGACCCTCTTGCGCATTCAAAGGCTTTGTGAAATTCATGATTTAAAAGGAGTTTCTTAAAAAGAAGGGTAAATCAAAGGATTATGTTACTTACTGAGTACTTTGTACTCATTCCTCTTTTTCTCCAATCTTGTGGATAATCCAACGCAAGATATTCGGCAAGCAAGCCAAGAGTTGGAGCAAGCCCCGCGAAAGGAAGTAGAAATATGCATGTAGAAGGGAACCGATCTTGAAGCTACAAGAATGTACGTTGATAATAAATATTCCTAGAAATAATATATGGGCTCAACAACTTTTGTATTAATAAATTCGCTAAGTATGCTATCCCTTTATAGACACACACACACACACACATATATACGCATTGGCTACTTATGGCATGTAAAACAATTTTGTTCGCTTTGGTTTCGTTCCGTCCCCACTATTCATATGAAGCTTCCGCTATAAAATTTAATAAATTAAATAATAATTGATAAAATAGCGGGGGTGTGACACAAGTGGTCGATTTGAAGGCCTATAATCATCTAATATATGATTGACGGCTAAACATATTACTTTTTATGTCAAATAAACATGTCTCCTTAGAATTATTGAAATAATAGTTGGTGAGTCTCACATTTTATTCTTTTTTGGCCTCACTTTTCCATCTTTTCCCTATACTATTGTCACTTCTTCTCATGGTTTCTGGCACGTCTTTCGTAATCACACATCATGCTTCACTAGTTTTTCTAAGAAACCTTATCTCTATTTGGCAATGAGGTGAAAGCACTTTGGGACTTTAAATTGCTTATTCATTGCACAATCAGCAAATTCTTGTTTCTGTGTTTTTTTGTGGGGGCCACCAATGTTTTTACCTCATAAATGGCACCAAAAAGACCCTTATTTTTGCAAATGCACCCTTCCATCCTATTGACTTCCAGCCTGACCCCCTTCTAAAACCTCCAATATTGCCACCTTACGGATAGAATTGATTATACCTCCCTAAAAGTTTTTACCTTTAAGTTCTAATTGAGATTTTGGGGAATATCTCCTGGCGAATAAAACTAGGTAGAGATTAGATTTTGGCCTACATTCATGTTCTTTAGTCCACTGGAAACTAGTAAAGGGGGAGTGAAGAGAGCCCCACAAGCAACAATTGAAACCTTTGCCTCAATTTGCAGTTTCTTCTTGATGTTATTGCTTTCAATATTTGCAATTACTCCAATACATTTCTTCCTTTTTATCTTTCCCTTCTCATCCTTCACCACTACGAACTTCTCTGCTATACATCCAATCAAAATTACAGCACTAGCATTTACAGCATCAACAAGCCAAGTCGAATTAGTCCCATTTTTTATCTCCTCTCCTGTCGCCATACCCACAAGAACCACAATAATGATTCTCAGACGAATTTCTAGCAGCACCTTCAACTTTAAGGCCAAGCTTTTCACACCTTTTTCCAAGAACTTGATTTTGAAAGCCTTCCTCTACACAGTTCTCTGTCATACCAATTCTTACTTGATTTTGGAAGCCTTCCTCTACACAATTCTCTCTCACACCAATTCTCTTCCACACTGTGTCCATGGCAGATTGGTAGTCTAAAGATCTAAACATCGGAATCTTTTCTTTCTTAGACCACTCATCAAGAATATGGTTGGGAGTTCTAATGAAAGCTGACCAGTTTATAGCATAACCCCCTTCCACTATTGATCCGGCCAACAATATCAGTTTCCCATCTAGAGTCGACAAAATTCCACTTGATGCATACAATTCATTCCTGGAAGGTCCTTCTAGACCGAAATAATCTTTCGCCACAAAATAGTTACCTTTCTCCACAACAATAACTTTGAGGCTGGAATTTGCAAGAACCGCAGCAGCAACCCCTCATCCATAACCAAATCCCACAATCACTACATCACATTTGTTTTTTAAAGTGTCTGCCTTCCGATCAACAGTCACATTTAGGCCTTTGAGAATGAGTGATTCCTAAATAGTTGCTTCATTTTTGTCCTTGGTTTCTATAAGGCCCTTCTTGAGGGGTTTCTCCTTTCACGAAACAAAAAATTGGGGGTTTGGAGGAGGTCAGGGGGTTTACAGACATTCGGTGGCCCCATAACCAAAAAAATAAATAAAGAAAAAGAAAGATGACCTTGCAATTAGTGGGTCTCAAAGTGGTCCAAGTCAGAGCCGCATGGAGATAAGGCTCCTTAAAACTGCATATTTCACATAACTCACTACTTTTTCTACCTTTTCTCTCTTTTTTTCCTAAAATTTATCTACCTTTCCATTTATGTTTATCCTCTTGTATTTGAAATGGATGCTTTGGTTGTGTGCCGTTGTAACATCCTGCAAAAATCTTATAAACAAATTATGCAATATAGTCGTCATTTTGATAATGATGAAAGAGTTATTTGTATTTGCATCAATGGTAAAATTTCAAGACTTGTCACTCGAATGAATATCAAGGAAAAGAATGTGATAATATAATTGTATTGAATTGCAAGTTGAGAGTTGCTACTCAATTAAACGACAAAAAAATTGAAACGTGACAATGTATTTATATTTGAAGTATTGCAAGAATGTTATACACATAAATGTCAAGAACTAGAACATGATTATTGACAACATGTGTAACATCCTGAAAATTCCTACAAATTAAGGTAAACAACAAAATTATTATTTGAAAAGAATTACTTGAATATTATTGTAGGATTTCTTAAAAATTAAAAGATTGTTACCCAATTGACGTTAAAGAAAGAATTTGGTTCCTAATTGACATAAATTAAAGTGTAGTGACTTAATTGACGTAAATCAAAGTTTGGTGGCTTAATTGAAAGATGAGACAAAGCACAAGGATTTCTCAGGCAATTTTTCGCCAAATGTATGGTATATGTCGCGCCACGTGTCGAGATGTGATTGGCGGAACTCAAAATTTATTAAAAACAATTAAATCTCAACTATTATAAAAAGGACCAAGGGGTCCTCAAGGTTTTCAAATCCTCCAAGTCATCCAATTTCTCTCCTAAAGCCCCAAAATTCGTCCAACATTGGGGATGATGGAGAAACACCTATAGAAACCCACTAAAACACCTACTTTTCACTTAAAAAAGGCTCTTAACCTTATATAGATAGATCCTAACTCAAGAATAGCTTTAATTAAGGAATATCAAGGCTTTAAAGATACTTTTTCACATGGATTATTCCAGAAATATTTGAGGTGAGTAACACGTGTCTTGGCTCTTTCTCTTTGGTTCCCACTCTTGGAGACTCATTCCTTTAAATCTATTTGGCATTCGATATTTGATCGAGCGTAATTGCTTCTTATGCTCTTATTGTATTGATTTGGTATTCGATACCTAAGTGTGCACACGTGTCCTTGGATAAATAATTGTTCCTTATCTTTGGATCATCGCTAGTGAAGCTATATACCTGTTCTGCTCTACTATCTGAATTGTTTTATGGTATTATGGCCATGCTATGTGGTCTCGGCCATTCTGATATGTTATTGAATTGTATGGCTTACGGGTAGAGGCTAAACTAGTGATGTATTCGGGCTTCGTATCATCGAATCTCTGTGTCTTTGTGAATGATCTTCTTTGTGCGTAAAGCGACCCCTCTTCTGTATTTTTTTGTGGGCCAATACATGTTGTTATTCACTGGGTACTTTTGTACTCACCCCCTATCTTCTACAATCCTGTAGGTATTGAAGTTAGAGCTATGTGGCCGGATCGTCCTAAAGGTGAATGAGATACATGTATGTGATCGAGACTTCGGTGTGTGTGGCCGGGGTTTCGTTGTGGGAGCCCACGGAACATTTAATCATCAGAGTGCACAGCGGAAGTGCCTCGATATTTTAAACTGTATTTGCATCGATTTTTAACCGTTAAAGGCTTCCGCTACTGTCTTAAAAATTCCGTTCGTGACAACATGATTGATACTTGGACAATGAATTGGAATTAGAATGTGATTATTGAGAATGTATTGATAATGATTGAATAACCACATGAGTTTGCTATTGATAACGTCAATGTTATTTTTAACAATGATCAAATAACCATTTAAAATATCACAAGAATT
>CAVNYN010270946.1:0-19812 GCA_963692815.1 Nyctanthes arbor-tristis | reverse complement strand
CCGGATTTTATTGAGTCCCTGTGTTGTGTATGGTTGTATTTTATTGGCAGTCGTGCTCTATACACAGAGCATAATCTGGTTCAATAGAAAAACCCATCTTAATGGTGGTGTCATTGTAGGTACTTCGAATTGTGGCACTGGCTCTGATGTGGTATTGACCAGTGTTGTGTCTCATTTGTACGTTGTGCTTGTAATGCCTGAGCCCTTGTTACCATTTGGCTTTGTGTAAATTCATGTTTGTATTCTATTGGGCGTTAGTTGGTTACTAAACGATTTTTTCACTTCTGGGTAGACTGTAGACTAGCTAATGCCAAGAAAAAGCTTTATAGTATTCTTTTGTTGTCCAATTCAATTTAGTGTAGTTGTATGAAGTGTTCTTTAATACATACACTATTTTGAATGAAGTTTGAATTGGTTGAACTGAATAATATCGCGTCATTGATTTGTGGTGGCGGTTTGTCTTCAAGCTTTGACTCGCAAATTGGCAATGCCATTGTGAATGAAACTTTGGGTCATTGATGCATTCGCACTAAAGAAAAGAAAGCCGGTTGTTTCTTTGTACGTCGCGACCTTGGTACAAGGTTAAAAGTCTTTTCATTGCTGTGATAAATTTCTTCTGATTTTTAAAGGAAAGGAAAAAATGAAGTTTAAGAATTGATGCTAGTTGAAGTTGCACATTTGAGGTTCGTCAAAATCCTGTTCATATCAATATAAATTATTCCACGATAAACATAATATAAATTGAAGGACACTTTTTCCGTGGAGGTGTAATAACTTGTGGTTTTGTGAAAACATCGTCATCATTTTATAATAACGATATTATTTTATAAAATCTTTTTAGGCCTCACAAAATAATAATAATAATAATAATATATTATTATTATTATTATTACTGCTAGTATGATTTTCTGGGACCTATGAATCTTTGGCGCAAGTGAGTTAGTTGCGGTAAGCGATGTCATGTGCCCAACTGTTCAAACTGTACGAGAATCATCTGGATCACTCTATTGGTTTGGTCCATCAATTATAGAGTAATTCATGCTCTAAAGCAATACTTAATCCAGTCTCATTCACCCGCCTATTGTTAGTGGGGTTATACAATTTATAATTAATAAAGCACACACATAGCAGTCTGCTCAGTAAATGTGGTATACACATAACAGCCCCAGTAGACACACATAACAGTCTGCACAGTGGAGTTGCACACACATGACAGTCAGTCTCAATAGACTGTCATGTATGTGTCACATCAACTGTTAATGGTGTAACTCTGTCCACAGTGGGTGAGAGATTATTTTCGATACTTAACCTCATCCCAAAAAAAAAAAAGGGAAAAGAAAAGGAAAAAGGGAAGGATATCTTGGATTATAATTAACTTTAGTATACGAAAGGTATGTTTAAAATATTGTGTCAATTTCACAGGTTACACAGAAGACCAAAGAAAAACAGAAGGCAGAATTAAGATTTACGAGAAAAGGAAGAAAAACCAATAGACAGTAAAAGGAAATACTTTAAGAATGCGTTGGACGAGTAATTTGGACAGAACCAAACACGGACTACGTAAATCACTGAGTAAAAGGTTGTGTTGCCACGTTTATAAATGTGTTTTATCCTGAAAATCTGCTGCCAAAAAAATCTCTTCTCCTGTCCCACCATTTTAATCTTTATTTTTTGCAGTCTTGTGTAGTATAATATTCATCTTCCGTCATGCCCTCCACGTCCATCTCAGAACTCTCAAAAGTTTTTTAAGTTTTAATAATTATTATAATTACTACAAAATAAGCTGTTTCTCTTTCATTTACAGCTATGTTTATGGAGCAATTTTTTAATGAGAGTCAACCCCACACAAAATCAGGTTCCATCCACCTCATCACATTTTCAGCAGTTTTGTGTTTCCATTTTTCCCACTTTTAAGCACAGTAGTTTTTGACAAATTTGTGGACTTGATACCATTTTTAATCAAGAATCATGGTGGGAAAGCGTCAGGATTAATGGATCCATTTGTTCAAGTACCCTCTCTGCACAAATTTGGAGAAATCCACTGTACTGAAAAATTGTAGGCATGGAGTTCAAGAAAGAGAAGCAAGTCAGGTATTTTCTTTTTCTTCCTTACCTCTGAATTCTTCCCAAATTTTTTGTGGGCTTATGCAAAGTTGATTAATGGGGTTATGACAATTTTCGTTGTATAGGTTTCATAATGAGGAAAAACGAAATCTTGAAGTTTTCTGGGAAAAGAATGAAGCCCAACTCCTTGAAAAACAACTGCCTCTGCATAAATCTGCAGCCCCTGTAAGGAAATCTGAAGGTGGATTTGGGGATAAGAATAGGACAAGTGGAATTCCTAAATTTGGAACGTTTAAGGTTTTTCCAGAAGGTCATCAGCCAGAGAAAAAGACAGTACTTGATCCTGGAAGTGAACTTGTCTTGAAGTGGAATAGAATTTTCTTGTTTTCTTGTTTGGTAGCACTGTTTGTTGATCCATTGTTTTTCTATCTTCCTTCAGTGTCAAATGAAGGGAATTCATCATGTATGCAAACTGATTTGCATTTGGGTATAATTGTTACCTGCTTCCGCACAGTGGCGGATATATTCTATCTGTTACATGTAGTTATAAAGTTTAGAACGGCTTATGTATCACCTAGTTCAAGGGTATTTGGCAGAGGTGAACTTGTTATGGATCTGAAAAAGATTGCAAGAAGGTACTTGAAATCGGAGTTCTTCATCGATGCAATTGCAGCACTTCCCCTTCCTCAGGTAGTCGAATTTGCTTTTGTAACTACTTGTTGATGGATAGACGGGCAAAAAAAGAAAAAGAATTGCAAAGTTTTACCTTGTATACATGGTATGATTAATTGGAGTCAACTTATGAAAGTTTCTTCGTAAGAAGTTACATGATGGAAAGGCTTAGCTCCTGAGGTGTTACATTAAAACATTGCTTAGTGGGACCAGGCGTGAAGCAATTTGAATTATCAGCATAAAACTTGGAAGAATTGTTATTTCGTGCGTAGATTAACTGATTGAGTAGAAATAAATGGTATCAATGGTTAAGTACGAGTTACATTGGCTTTTTGTAATTATTTGGCCCCTTCTGAAGATACCGATATATGGGCTTGTTTGCCAGTAATAGGCTTCTGCATAGTTAAATTGCCTCTAAATATTTTCTCTTAGTAAAATTCCGCTATCTTGTATTGAACTCAGATGTGGTACTTGATACTAGTTAGCGAAGTCTTAGGTATAAGCACATTTTTTGGGAAGTGATTGCAATTAATGGTGTTTGTTTCACTTGTTACTGAGAAAAACAAAATATTCATTTGCATGTTTTCAAATGGAATCTTGGCTATAGTAAAATTTTCCTCTTATTCTTTACAGATTGTCATATGGTCGATATTGCCCACAATTAGAAGTTCCCACGCTGACCATACAAACAATGCTTTGGTTTTAATAGTCCTGCTTCAGTATATCCCAAGATTATATCTGATTTTTCCGTTGAGCTCTCAGATTATCAAAGCTACAGGAGTTGTCACCAAAACAGCTTGGGCTGGGGCTGCATACAACCTCGTACTCTATATGTTAGCAAGTCACGTTTGTCAACTTGCTGTCAATGGTTGGAATTTTTTGGTGAACTAGTTTGTCTGTTGAAATGTAGTATTTCAATGATTTCTAGCTTCTTCTTATTTAGGTCTTGGGAGCTTCCTGGTACTTATTGTCAATTGAGAGACACGCAACTTGCTGGAAATCAGCTTGCAGGAAAGAATTCAACAGTACCCGTTGCTCCCTTAAATTTTTGGATTGTGGTACCTTGGGACATGAAGACAGGAATACATGGGCAAACAGCACAAATGTTTTCAATTACTGTAATCCAGGTGGCACATCAAATTTTAATTACGGGATTTTTGGAAATGCCATTGGAAACCATGTTGTCTCGTCTCCATTTCTGGAGAAGTACTTCTACTGTTTGTGGTGGGGGTTTACAGAACTTAAGGTATAATTTCCATATTTATGAACCTTCCTTCGTTTTTCTTGTATCATACAGAACCTCATTTGTTTCTGAATTTCCATTTTACACAAGACTATTTGTTTCGTAAGTATTTAAAGTCATTTTGACTTTCCTATTTCAGTTCTTATGGGCAGACATTAACAACCAGCACATTTATTGGTGAAACGTTGTTTGCTATACTCATTGCCATCCTGGGCCTTGTTCTGTTTGCCCATTTAATTGGAAACATGCAGGTATTTTAAGCAGCTCAACACTACCTTCTATATTTGCATTTAAGATATTTTCGATTTTGGTTCCTTGCATACTTGTTTAAGATTTGAGATCTTGAATACTTGCCAAACTTATGTTCTGTAATTTATCTGTTTGGGTGGTTTTCTTTCGAATAAGTCCTAGGAAAATGACTGCAACTGCTTTGTAGCCGTTCTCGTAGTTTTAAGAAAGATATTTAGTTTCTCATATGTATTCTTGCTATGTATTATTTGGATTTTCACAGCCAAGATTGTTATCTTATTCATGATTCTGTTATCCTATATAGACGTACCTGCAATCTATTACTGTGAGGCTTGAGGAGTGGAGGCTTAAACGTCGAGACACTGAGGAGTGGATGAGGCATCACCAACTCCCTGAAGGTCTGCAGCAACGCGTTAGGCGATTTATTCAATATAAATGGCTTACGACGAGAGGTGTCAACGAAGAATCTATCCTCCAAAACTTACCTACAGATCTGCGCCGTGACATCCAGCGCCACCTTTGTTTAGACCTTGTTCTTCGTGCAAGATATACATGATCTCTTCTCCTTCCATTTTAAATATGTGAACTGGTGATTTCTCTTTAAAGGGGGTGGTTCTGTCGCCTAATCCCCCACTCTTTATTGTTGTCTGTGAAGCTTCAATTGTTGGGCCACCTTGTCTAAAAGTTCAACAAATTCTTCAAATTATTAGCTAGTAGGGATATATTCTTTTTAGCTAAATTTAGTCTCCAACACGCTCCTTTACTTGTATACTTAAATATATTTTTTCATTGGAGGCTAACACGTGCACAAATTTCATAGATAGTTTTGGCATTGACACTTGAACTTATATTGCTCAATAGTTGAACTATCTCATCTAAAAGCCTAAGTTGTTTGCCGAGGGAACAATTTATTTATTCAAATTTACCCTTCGGTGTGAATTGCTGCTTAATAGTCATGCATGTGATCTTTTCCTGCAACAAATTAACAATAGCTGTTTTCCAATTCCAGGTGCCCTTCTTTTCACAGATGGATGATCAGCTCCTTGATGCCATATGCGAGCGCCTAGTTTCGCCCTTAAGTACCGAGGGCACGTACATTGTTCGGGAGGGTGATCCCGTAACAGAGATGCTCTTCATTATAAGGGGAACACTGGATAGCTCGACCACAAATGGAGGGCGGACGGGGATTCTTCAATTCAATAACACTGAGAGCGGGTGATTTTTGTGGTGAAGAACTGCTCGCGTGGGCATTGGTTCCCAAGTCTACCCTTAACTTGCCTTCTTCAACAAGAACAGTCAGAGCCCTTGATGAAGTCGAAGCATTTGCACTAAGAGCAGAAGACCTCAAGTTTGTCGCAAATCAATTTAGACGTCTTCATAGTAAGAAATTGCAGCACACATTTCGTTATTATTCTCACCACTGGAGGACGTGGGCCGCTTGTTTCATCCAGGCTGCCTGGCTTCGGCATAGGAAGAGAATGATGGCTAAAGGCTTACGCATGAGAGAGTCATTCTGTTATTCTCCCAATTACCAATTGTCTGACGAAAATGCTCAGGAGCCGGAGGACAAAAAGAGTACTCCAGCTAATCCTTCGCGGGTGAAACAACACTTGGGAGTCACGATATTGGCTTCAAGATTTGCTGCCAATACTAGAAGAGGAGCGCAAAAGCTCAAGGACGTTGAATTACCAAAGTTACAGAAGCCTGAGGAGCCAGACTTCTCAGCTGATCCCGATGATGACTAGTTCGAATTCCTCTTGACTAGAATCTGAAAGAGGGACAGATCAAGGGACAACTGGTCATGGACCAACCAGAAAAACTAGGTATAATAATCCTTGGAAAAAGATGTTGGTACTACATATTCTGTACACAATACACACGGCTATGAACCGCGGATGATTGCATTAGTTGTATTTTATTGGAAAGTACATTTTCTGATCTAAATATTGCTGGCTAGCTAGTTATTTTGTGAAGCATTCCTTGTTCAAAGGAACTATTTGTGGCCTGATTTTTAACAGAGTGATGAACTTTTTGACCCAGAAGCCATTCCTAGATTCCATGTATGTATAGTTTGGAGTTCGATGGCCTCGTCATCTGCAGCTCTGGCTTTGTGACTGAGGATCAACCAGCTCGGCTTTTCCTGAGTGCAGCAGGTTCTATAGGGTTAAAAGTGCCTGTAGAAGGCGATGTCGCAGGATAAGTATCATGTTAAGTGTAATGTTCTTGGATGAAAAGAAAAATAAATAAATAAATAAAATAAAAAAGAAGTGTGATGTTGTTGAAAAGAATGGTAGTCAATGCTGTAATTTTCTTATTATGTTAAAATTTCCAATTACTGTAGCAATTTAAGGGTTCGCTTAGCCGTGCCTCAATTTTGGGCTCAGCAATGGCCTTTGCTCATCAGAAAACGAGTCTCAAGATCTCAAGCCTGCTTGGCTCGAAATTTTCTAAGGAACTCAGAGGAACCCAAGAGCCAATGAGGTGCTTGCATCTTTGTGATTTGTAAACACTTCATTGGCTCTTGGGCTCTATAAGGAACCCAGGGCTGGGTTCCTTAGAAGCACTCTGCTTGTCTCGGACATTTTGCGGGTAAACCCATGGGTAGTTTGAGTCGGCGACGTCATCAAACCTATAATATGCTAATGTTTGGATTCATCACACGTGTACTACATATATGAGCATTGAATTTTAAGTGTGCATGGTCTGTAAACTAAATTATTTTTCTTATTTTTTTTTTTTTGACACCAGGTATCCCAGCTTGCGCTGGACTATTCCTGGGCCTCCAAGACCCTTGCCCTTAGAACCCTGAAGGAGGTGAATAGCGGGATGTGTCTCAACTGGTCTCTGGTTCCCCTCACAAGACTGTACACTTCTATGTATGAGGGAGCCTACTGCCACACCTCCTATACTTGGCAGTGATGTGCAAACTAATCCTTCCAAATGCCTTCAATGGGTTTTGAATTCCCCATCCTACCGCTGGAAACAAGTTTTTGCACTGATTGTTCGACCGGTTGAGCTATGGCCTGAGGGGCTGTAAACTAATTTTTTAATTGCCAGCTTTGTTAATAACAATATATTTTGTTATTTAGGTCGAATGGAATGGAAAATACTTAAATTGTATGTGAATGATGATACATCTTCTCTAAAGCAGGTTGAGATGCCCAAATTCTAATTCACGGGTAACTTTTGAAATATTTAAATCTCCATATTTTTATAAATTGAAGACATGCAATTAGCATAAGTAGTGGGCTAATTTTTGAATATATATATATATATAATTGTACGTGTTTTAGACATGCAATTAGCATAAGTAGTGGGCTAATTGTTGAATATATATATATATATGTGTGTGTGTGTGTGTATATTATTGCACGTGTTTTAAAAAAAACATAGAAATAATAGTAGATATTTAAATAATCTTAAATGAAGCACATATTACGGCTAATCGTTATATAGTCAAGTTTTGTTACCTCTTCTTTCATATGTGCAGTTTATGTAAATGAGTAATGATAAATTTCCATATTAGTTTACCAATTAGTTTATCGGTTGTGTATTAAGAATAAGGGTAAAATTGTCAATTAAAATATTTAAATAATTTGAGTTTTAAATATTTTAGAGTTAAATTTATAAACTGGTCAACAGGAAACGAATGGAATCTCATCCGATTTGGATTACGAGTCTAATCTTAGATTTATATTTATTTACATGCAATGAAATCTCATCCGATTAGGAGTCTAATCTTATACATGCGCACAACAAGAGACGAGAATTCGGGATCAGAGAACAATACTATATCCGTTCTTTCTTCTTCCGTATTCCATATTTATATGGATATGAATACTGGTGTAATTGATGTTGATTTTCAAGTTCAATTGGGTTTAATTGGTTCGAGTATTAAAAAGAATCCTGAGAGCCCTGATTTATGGTGTCAAAGGGAGTTGATTTTTGAGAAGCTTGGAATTAATCCTGCAAGAAATGAACTTCAATTCGCTGAGGAGATTCTATCTGTGGATGCAAGGAGCATGTGTGCTTGGTTTCACAGGCAATGGGTTTTTCATACATTTGGAGGTGGGGAAGATGAACTTGCATTCTGTGGTAAATTTCTTGAAGATGATATTTCTAATGAGTCTGCTTGGGATCAAAGATACTTTGCCGCAATGAGATCCAGAGTGGGGATTGCAGAAGTAAAGTATGCTATGAATATCATTTCGAACAATCCCTAAATTGTGTATCCTGGATACATTTTAAATGCCTTTACATGGAAATTAGTAAGACTGATCTTGGAGAGTTGGAATTTGATCTTCATCTTGATGTGCACGATCTCTTCCATTCTATTATTTATATTGATTCAGATTTGTAATCGAGTGAGTAGGCCTGAGCATCAGGTCGGTCATGCCTGAATCCGAGCCCAACCCCGGGTTGGAGTTAGGCCCGACTGGTTGGTCAACCCGGCCTAGGGTGGGTTCCTGGTTGGAGCTTCTTTTTTTTTTTTTTTTAAGGCTTAAATGTGGCCCAAGTTTTCCTTTTTTGGGGCTCAATTTTAAGCCATTTTTCTTACTTTAAAATAAACATATTTAGGCTTAGTAGGGCAGTGCAAACGGGTTTCAATTCCGGGTTTTTGAAAGACCAAGACCAGACTAAACATTTTTAGTTCGGTCCCGGTCCCAGTCTCAAAAATGGCAAGCTCAAACGGTTTCAGTCCCGGTTCGGGCTCGGGTAATGAATTTGGTTTTTTTCGAGCTTTTCTGGACTTATTAAAAAAACTTTCTATAGACTTAGCAACGTAAAAACACATATAAACAACATTTAGAACAAACAAATAGAAAGGTTTTATGTGCAACAAAAGTATTAACATGCCTTCATAAGGTAAAAGTACTATACTTACTTGTATTTCTTATTTTTTTATTTTAACAAATTTAAAATTATTAAATATTTGAAATATATATCGTAAATTGGAAAATAAATGTAAAAATCATAAATGTTATATCTACTTTATAATTTTGACAATTTTACGATACAATTTTGATATTTTTAAAAGGTAAAAGATGGATAATTTCTACTTTATTTTACATTTATGGGGATTAAATATTATAAAAATGATATAATTGTCAAAAATAAACAACACTTATCACTTAAAATAGAAGCAAGAAAATCCATTTCACACTTTTTACCAATAAGAAAACCACTTAAGTAAATGAGAAGATGTATAAGCACAAATTCTCCATGTGTATATATAAGTATATATATTTTATATAATAATAGCATATAACCTAAATAGAGTCAATAAAAATATTATAAACATGAACAATTTTTTTTTTAACAAAATCCTTACAATGTTACAAATTCTATTAACATTATATATTAACACAATTGTTTTTGATTATTACTTAAAAAATAATATAATAATAATGATTTTTAAAGATGTTTATTGGCCAAAAAATTTTAATTTGAAAAAGAAATTTAGTGGTATTGCTTTAACTTTTTAATTGTCCTACATTAAAAGTTTTGTAAAAAAGTAATATGATTGGAACTTATCAATAAGATATGCCTTTGTGCAAGTGACTATGTAAAGGAAATTTTGTGGACTTTGAGGCAAATTAAATTGTCTTGATCCTTTATATTTAGTTTTAAGTTTAAAAGATTGTCTTACATTGAAAGTTTTGTAAAAAAGTAAAATAATTGGGGCTTATAAATAAGATAACTCTTGTGCAAATGATTATGTAAAGGAAATAGCTCTAATTCTTACCTCTTGAGTATGATGACAAGTGAAAACCAAGTTTCCATTTATATATTTAAAAAAAAAAAAGTTAACCAGTCTTTGACCGAGTTTCTGGGCTTCCAAAAGAAAACCCAGGACCAGACCGGTCATTTTGGCGGCAAAGCCCAGACTGAGACCTGCCCGTTAGGTCGGTTTCGGGCCAGTTCAACTGGTTCTAGTTTTTTTGCACACCCCTAAGGCTTAGGCCTTAGGGTTTCATACATTATCTAAAGAAAGAAGGAGAGAGTGGCGGCGGAGGCTTCAGACAATATTTGAAGAAAAAAGGCGAGAGGTTAGGTAGAGGTGGCATAGTAGGAGGTCCGCGGTTTAGGGTTTCAGGAAGCATTGCAGAGGCGGAGGTAGCAACTTTGCGGAGTCGTTGGTAAAGGCGGCAGCGTTGGCAGAGGCACAACGTGTTGGTTGTCAACAGTAGTGGTGGCGACGGAATGGAGCAGCGCAGAGGCAGAGCGCAACAGAGACGGCGGTGGAAGATCTACTGGTGGCGGCAGTAGCTAATAAAACGGATAAAAGGACAGTGATTTTGAATGTGCATTGGGGTTAGGGTTCAAGTTGGATGTGCCAAATCTGATTTTGATTTTGTGAATTGTAAATTGGAGGAGAAAAAAATTTGAACGTAATCTGTCGATTTGAATTGTAAATTTGAAGTTTTTGAGTTTCAAGTTGGATGTGCAGTTTGGTTTTCTGAATTGTAAATTGAAGGGGGAAAAAAGCTAAACACATACTGTCCATTTGAATGGTAAATTTGAAGTTTGTAAATTGGAAGTTGAACACGTTTTTAAACTGGAAGTTGAAGCTTGTAAAAAAGCTGAACACGTTTTTTCTTAAAAAAAAAAATATATATATATATATATTTAACCGGTTTGAACAGTTCAACCGAACCGGGTCTCTTCAGTTCGGTTTTGACCTGTTTGACCGGTCAAACCCCCGAACCGACCCAGATTGATTCGGTTCGGCCTTCTACAAACCGCTAACCAACCCGTCGACTCCAAAAACCGACCTGAACCGGTTCGGTTCAGTTTTTCGGTTTATATGCCCACCCCTAAGAGTGACACTGGGCGCATCAATGGCCCTTTGGAACGAAATTATCTCCGGATGGGTGTTATCGAGAAGAGAATTCAAATTGTAAATGTACTGGACACACTTTTATATCTTATAGGTTTTGGTTATAAACCAACCACAACAATTAGGTTTAGAGTGGAGGAACTATACGCATAGAAACATTGAGGTATATTCCATTTCCCAAAGACATTGTTCCTATCTTGGAATTTTTGTATCCATTGAAGGCAGATTATTGGGAGAGGCATGCAGACCAAGTTTATAAAAGGATACTTAAGGAAGTGTACCCTAGATCTATGAGATCTGTGAAGTAGGAAAGCTTTGCGAATAGTACCATATCTTGAATTTATTTTATTTTTTTAACTTTACCATTATGAAGGTATTATTTGTAGTTGAGTAAAACGTAAATTGGATGCAAGGAGTCTTGTCCAGCGGCCGATTCAGGGCTCTAAAATTCTAAAAAAAAAAAAAAAACTGGGGAAAATTACACCCGACATATGCATGAAACTCAAAATTGCAAAAATCATGTGCATATTTGAAAGGTTTCAAAAATCAGGTTCGATTTTTTTCTTAAAATACAATTTTCTTTTTCGTTTTCTAAATAATAATATGTTTATTGGTTTATTTGCAAGTTCTTTTGGATTTGCTTAGTTGATATATCATAATGAACCCCAAAAGCTCTGGTCTATGGCAAGCTACACTGTGACCGACATAATTTATTAGTTTAGTTTTCGCATGTATCAAATGGAACTGTCTTTTTTATAGATGCGTATGACATCCATCTTGTAAATTATATAGAGCTCGTTTGCGAATGATTTTTGAAGATCATTTCTCAGTTTCTACCCCTTATTCTAGATGGTACTTTCATCTTGTAAATAGTTTCTACCTTCTTAAATTTTATTTTTATTTTTTATTTTCAACTTTATTATATTATTATTGTTATGAAGTAGTTACTCATATACGTGGAAAAGCTAGTATGTGCCTTCTAGGACGTAAATTGTAATGACAAGTTGCCCCAAGCTTTTAAATATGGGAGTTGTAATTCTTTTAAGATAAATAAATAAGACGTAGAGGTATGTTTTCATAAAGCTTCTTATCAGTCGTACTGCACTTTTAAGCAGCACGATAAGTCAGCAATAAGACTACACAAAGGCGTGTTTCATTTGGTTTCTAGCACATATATATTATATGTATGTGATTTATTGGGAAATGGCTCGTTTTGTATTCCAACTTCAATTCTTTGTTGCTACTTTATATGATGTCTGGTGTATTAAATTCATTGTTACTACTTTATCTAATGTCTGGTGTCATAACAGTAACTCAGCTTAGCCTTCATCTACCTGTACGAAGGTAGTATTATTTATAAAATCTACTAGGAGTGTTTGATTTCATTATAATTAAAAGGAAAATTAATCGTGCATCTTCCCTTGGGGAAATTTATGATGCTTAACTATTATGCCTATTTTTCCCTTAAAAAGAAAAGCACTTTTTTTAAATTACAAATCATATCCTTTTTCTTTTTTTTTTTTAATACAAAAATTACAAATCATATCTAAGAGTATTCATATTGGTAGTGTAAAAATTAACTATTCAAATAAGCAAAAAGTAAAGTTTTTAGTGATGGTTAAATGACACTTAAACAAATTAAATTTAACTAATAATTTGTGCCACATTAGTGGTTCGAACTAAAAGTGTTAAATTTAATTATCAATTCAATAGTCAAAGAGTATGTCAATCTCAATTTAATTTAAAAAAGAAATAATACCACATGAAGTGTTAAGTTTATTGATAACTTTAACAACAAAACTAATAACTTGTTAAAATAAATATTTTTAGTAACTACTTTAACATCACTACTGTAGATTATTTTTTGAGTCGTTAACTAACAAATCCACTAACAATCTACATCACCACTACCAATATGGATGTTCTAATACCATCCATAACATAAAATTAAAATAAAGGTAGAAAATCTATCTAGAATGTTAATGACAGAAGACAAGCATCTTCAATGGCGCTTGAATTGCGAAAGATGTGCGCTATTTGGCAATAAATGTTGCCTTTTATTATTTTTACTATTTTTCAGAATTCTTTTGTTTTTATTTCAAAAAAATAAGGGTAAACTGTCAACTTTACAAGTGAATTTATGAATTATTAAGGCTTGTGGCATTGAAAAAAAAGGTTAGAGATCTAATTGATAAAAAGTTGAATGGCTGATCACAATTTGTGAAATTATCCTAATAGAAATTATCTAGTACTATACATACCATTCCCGCTATTTATAAATAACCATTCAGGCTTTTTATAAAATAGGGTAAATTCACAGTCTTATCTTTAAATTATTTTTCTCTAAACACACAATATACATGGCTAAGATTGTAAGCTTACTTTATTTTGTACTATCTCTATCTCAAAAAAGATGATTCTATTCATTTTTCGCATAAATTAAGAAAAGTTTATTCAATAATATTGAAAAAATAAATTTTAATATCATTTATCTATTATATCATTTCATTTATTAATTATTACACCTTAATAATTCAAATTTTATGATAACTATTCTCATTAAATAGAGACATATAAAAAAAATCAATATTTCAACTTTTTTAAAAACGAATACTAGATCATATTTTGGGAATGACAATTGGACCATCTTTTTGGGATATAGGTATTAAAAGATTACGTGAGTATAAATTTACCATCTTATCTTTAAGTTATTTTCCCTAACCACATAATATATAGGAGTAAGATTGTGAATTTACCTTATTTTATAAAAAGTTACTTGAATGATTACCTTTAAATAATATTTTCCATTTTCCATACGTCTTGGTGTTGTGATGACACAAGATAGTGATGTGACTTAATATAGAAACACATATTGTCTTCGTATTAATGACTAATATTATGCTACATCATATATCATCATAATAGCAAGATTAATGTAGAGTGAAAAAACTTAAGGGGAAAACACTTTAAGTGTAAAAATGAGTGGGAAAAACACATTCTCAAATAATATATTATATAGGAGAAATTTGTGAGAAAATATAAATATAGAGAAAATTTTTTATTTATCTCCACAATTAACACATGAGAACCTTACTTTCAATTTTTCTAATGAAACATAGGGGCCTTGCGTAGGAGCCCCAGTAGCAAATGTGGCATGCCAAATTGCCAATTTGGAAATATGGGTCCCACGCCAACTCAACCAATAAAATTTCCTCCCAATTTTGAGTGGGGCCTATCTGAAAAATGTCAAAATCTTCTCCCAATACCAAAAATCCCACCCAACCCGTCAGATCCCCCTCGCCTACCCCCAAACCTCTCTCTCTCTCTCTCGGCCACAAACCCCCCCCCCCCAACCCCTCAGCTACAAAACAAACTGCCGGAACGGTAGGAAGCTAGCACGGCGGCGGTGTAACTCCCCCTTTTAGAAGCAGTCCCCAATCTCTCCTTCTCTCCTTTCGTTTCACACTACACGTATTGGCGCCCCAAAGGTCTACCTTTCAAACCACATTTATCAAGTTTTCTACCGGCCGGCCGCCACCCCAAAATCGAGCACAATTGAAAAGCTACTGCAACTTGCCGTCTCCGGTGCTAATCTGACTTCACTTTCTATCTGCAGCTCAGGTGACATTTTTCAGGTAAAAAAATTGCTTTGTTTTGCTTACGAAGTAATTTTTGTTCCCTTAGTGCATTTCAGTGGCCTTGTGTTGACCTCCAGCAATGCGTTGTTTGAATTTTTTGAGTTTTGGTTGCATTTGGTAATTGTTTGAATTTCGATAAGTCAATCCTCAGCAGTGCACTTCGGTCGGCCATTTGGTAATTTTTTGAATTTTTTTTTGTTTTGTTTTCTCTTGTATTCAGCTACAATTGAACACAATCTGCACTCTTCGGTTCTCAAAAGTGATGTATGAATGTTGAAGATACCGTTGATCGAACTCTAGAAGGTATAAAACACAGTTTTCTACCTCTCTAATGAATTTCCAACTTGTCTTAATTTGTTCGTAACGGGAAGCTTAATAAAGATAACAACTATAGATTATTATGGTGTTTGTTGGAAAAGTGAGAAAAAAATGAATGAAAGAAGTGAGCTAGTTATGCATTTTGCCTTTTTTAATGTGGATAAGTCAATTACTTAGGCCATTAATATGTAACTAGTCTAGTCAATTATTTAGGCCATGAAATATGGCGTAATCAAGGATATATATAGCCAAAATAGAGCATTCGAAATAACATTCTTAATTATATTCAAGCAAATCATTCATTTTTGGCTAATGGAAAAAAAAAAATACAACATCCTCATAGAAAAGGAAATACATAGGAACAAGGAAACGGAAAAGTAGTTAATTCAATACTCATATTATATTTCTAACATTAAAAAAACAAAAATTTAAAATTAAATTAAAACTGATCGTACATATAGATACATTAATCTAGAACGACTCGAGCTATAATTGCTTATATGACTCGAATCAAATTCAATGCAAGAAATAAAATAAAAGATACAATTGAGTGATGTAAATATGAAAAATTAAGGGAAATTTGGATTCCTTTACATGAGAAATTATTTATGAGACTACTTAGCTAAAATGTTGGCATTGATGATTTGATATCATGACACTTGCCTAATCTTGTCAATTAAGAGAACAATATTTATTTATGTATTTATTTATTTATTTATTTATTTCTATTTTACCAATACTTCAAATGGTATAGTATTCTCACAAATAAGGATGCAGTAATGAAGTTTGGTAAATGATGCATAATTGGTAAACAACCATATACATGGTCTAACGATGTCTCGGTAATTATTTTGATTACAGAAAATAATGTGATATGCAATTGTTCACTGCCTAGTGGATGAGATGGAAGTCGAAGACGACCATGAGGAGCCGCCACCTATGTTGGCTGTTGAAGCCGAACTTGCTTCTGCTTAGAAGCTACATCTTCTTCAAAATACAGATGAAACTCCCCATGAGGAGATGCCACCACCTCTTGTAGCCATCGAAGATAAGTTGAGTCGAGATGCGATAATTGTTGATCTCTGCTCAATGAATAATTTGAGAAAGTCGCTGATTTGTTTTAAATGTGTATGCTATGGTCTGGAGCTTAGCTCGACAGTCAAAATATCATGCCTGTCTTCGAACCTGGAGATATCGTCACTGTGGGCCATGACTTTGAAAGTGCAGAGGCCGCACTTGCTTGGTACAACAACTACGCAAGGAAGATAGGGTTTAGCACAAAGATTGCCAATAGTAGGAAAAACGGGTCTGGCGTGGTATGTTGGAAGTCGTTGGCTTGTGGGAAGGAGGGAAAGCCTAACGACTCATACTAGAAGAAGCACCCAGAGGCATTTGAACATGGGGTTGAAAGAAGACGCAGTGAGACTAGGTGTGGATGTCAGGCAAGAATGAACATTTCAAAAAAGCAGGACAGTAATGAGTGGACAGTCACCTTGTTTCAGGACACTCACAACCATATTCTAACCCCTTTTAGCAAGGTACACCTGCTATGGTGACACCGGAATGTCTTAGCCGTGAAAAAAGCTCTTATGCTAGAGTTCTCTGATGCTAATATTCCTATACATACACAGATTAGGCAATTGACGAATGATGCGGGGGGTCCTTCAATGATGGGATGTACGGAGAAGGATATTTATAATTATGAAGAGCTTTTGAAATCTGTTGTTGATGGGTGTGATGCACAGTCGATGATTCATCACTTTGAGCTCTAGAAGGAGAAGAATGCTGATTTTTTCTACTGCTTTGACATTGCTAGCGATGGTACCCTTACAAGATTCTTTTGAGCCGACAGCGATTATAGAAATTCCTACGCCTTCTTTGGGGATGTCGTTTTTGACACAACTTTTAGCACTAATGGGTATGGTTGGTATCTGGCCCCCATTTGTAGGGGTTAATAACCATCAGCAGACCACAGTTTTTGGGTGCGGATTGATAAGTAGGCAGACGGGTGAATCATTTGTTTGGCTATTTTCAAAGTTTTTGGAAGCTATGCCGCATCATCTACCACTTGAGGTCATTGTTACAGATCAAGACACTGCAATCGCACTTGCCGTTGAACTTATGGAGATCCCTTATGAGTGTTCAATGTGTAGTGATGCGTCCACTGATTTTTCTTTGTTTGCAGCGTACCATGTCCTATTGCTAGAACCATAAGATACGTGGTAGAACCAATGCTAGTTGCACAACAATGAAACGTTCAAGAGATTGCTAAATGCATGTATCTTGTCACAGACGTTTTGAGGTAATTGTGTTTATCTCTAATTGTAAGTCGAGATTTAGAAATCATTCTGTTACTTCAGGCTGTGCTTGTAAGACCTCCAACTCTGGCTAGTTATTTATTATTTTTATGGTATCCTTATGCAGGAAGAAGGAAGAAAATTGGACCACTGTATGGGACAAGCTCTGCTTATTTGCTACTTAGTTGTTAGGTGAAAGATACATTTCTTTTACAGAGAGCAATATTACTCGGCCCGCCATAAATGTTTGACATTAACCTAAGCAATGGTCTTTAAGCGTGGCTTATCATATTTGTATGATGTTGATCCGATGTAAGATTATATGGGTTTATGAAGTCATGCTTGTGGCAATGATCGTTGTTGAATTTATTGTTTTCCCCCATAGGTTCTATAAGTCAACGTTATAAGGGAACCCTGTCGAAATTGCTCCAAAAAATACCTGTGAACTTTTCAGTTAAACAAGAGCCAGATATATATAAATTAAGCATTTTTTCTCCCATGTCAAATTGGCCTCAGACGAGAATTATTTCAATTATATATACATGCTACTAATGATATTTTTGTTGGACAAATTCCTATATTTGTGCGATGAAACCTATCCATTATTGCGTGCTGTTATAATATAAAAATTGCAATCGCAAAGACACGACAATAACTTTGTACTCTATATAAACAAAATACATCCCTTAACATTAGCTCCAAACCAACAAATTGTTTGACTGCGTATACATTTGCAAAAAACTTAAAATTATGTCATAACAGTCATTTCAACATAAAGTTTTATCAACGTTACTCTGTTGGACAGATAAAATATTGCCATATCCATTAATTTTGTCAACTCAAGATATCAACTGCGAATAGAATCCACCTTGGGCATAATTGGTACATCTTTGCCTGCACTGTATTTCAACAGCATTGAAATTCACACTTCTTGTTTGCCTTTAAATAATACCTTGTTGATGGACAAATGCCACAAAAGATTCCCTTTGTTCTTAAGGCCCCCATACTAGTAATGCTATGAAACTCATCATTTCTAACTTTACATTGTATCCCAATAAAATGCACCAGATGAGATGAACCAGTCTGGGACATTGAAGCTGTTAAGGAATGGCCGTAAAAGCAAAAGTTTGCAGTGCATCAGCATTTAGAGCAAGAGAAACGCCACTGAAGTTCTTCCAGAACGTGGTTAAACTGAGAAATGATGAGTTCCTTGGATAACTTAGATCGGAAGTTTCCACGAAACAAAAATATATTGCTTGTTCACGTTCAAGGCAATTCTTATGTAACGACTGAGCTCACTGCTAAATAAATGAACATTTAAGTATTAAAATAACTAATTACACACAAACTCGCATTTAAAGCCCTCAAAACCCGCATAACCTGTATTCAAATTTTCAAATGAATACATGCACCCTTTACTTCCTCCAATCCCCCAGAAGCATGGCATCATACCTTGTCAGGTTAAAGCTTGCCCGAACCACTTTGTCTTAGCTCTTAATATGGTAGAGATAGAACTTTCTTTCCTAATGTATTAATTTGTTTGTTTATTTATTTATTTTAATAAATTTATTTATTTTTGGAAAATCGAAGGAAACTTATTTACTTATTTTAACAGTGCGAAAACATTATAAAACCAACTGGTTTTCCCAAATCTTGTAGTGTCCATGAATGACCAAACACTATTACACCTTGCGAATATACTGAGTTCCGTTCAAATTTTGTTACAACTGTTATATATAACTGCATTTCTCACACCTTTGACAAAAAAAAAAAAAAAAAAAAAAAATTCAGCCAGGTGCATGTAAAAGGAGAAAAAAAAAACACAAGTAAATTCATCACAGATTAAGCAGTTTAATGAAGTGCTTATTCAACTTAAGCAATACTAATAGTAAAATTAGGATTAGCTTGACAGAAACTCACAAGGAATTTCACAACCTTACATCATTTGCTGTTTCACTCTATTCTCCCCACAATCGTAAATGGAAAAGCAAAAACTTCCCAAATTCCAATGATCATGTTAAAAAGTTCATATAAATCCATAACTTTACAAACAAGAAACTGAACAATCGACTTGAAAAATGGAAATAAAAGGCAACGAAATAGAATAACCCAGTTGACATTGTCAAATAAATCAAAATTACCTGCAAAAAGTCACAAAATTGAGAAACCAGGAGTCCCCTAGCTTAGAACACAAAGTGGTTAGTCGGCGACGGAGCGAGTTCCAGAAAGACACGGAAAAAATGATGGAGACTACTGCTTCCACCCGCCGGCGCTGCTCCCACTGCCGCCCGCTCCCACCGGCGATGTAGTTGGTAGCTCCGACAGTTCATGAAACGAGCAAGGGAGAGATTGGGGGCGGGGTTCTAAAGGGAAACGAAGGGAAATTCTGGATTTGGGTGTCGGATTTTCCACCGGCCGGATCCGGCAATTTGTTTTGGGGCTGGGGAGTGGGGGTTGTGGCCGAGAGACGGAGGTTCTTTTGTGGGGGGG
>CAVNYN010270944.1:0-11400 GCA_963692815.1 Nyctanthes arbor-tristis | reverse complement strand
AATAATAATAATAATAATAATAATAATAATAATAATAATAATACAAGCTGTAGAGATGGGATAAAATTATATTGACCACCACACCGACACATGATTGTTAGGATTAAATGAACATTGGACCCAGAAGGAATGGAACTATGGAAGATTTAATACAGAGGATCCTAGCTCATCTGCCACCAAGATTTTCTTATGGCCTTCCACTGCTCAATCCCTCGACCTTTAGGAATCGAAGATTTTCTCTAGATATTTTTCCTTTGGTATAGGAACGGATTCAGGATCTTAATGACACGAGCAACAATAATGATGATGATGATGATGATGATGATGATCATACAAAAAAACTCATCAATTATGGTTAATAAAAAAATTTTAGAAAAAATTGTGGACGGGAATGTGCTGAAGCCCTTGCCAGCCGGTTGCAAGATCCATCCATGCTATGTATCGTATTTTTTTTTTTTTATAAGTTCCATTAATTTCTCAAACGTTTGGCAGTGTTATGCCTCCAAAGTCCAGGGCCGGACCTGACCCAAGACAGAGCAAGCTGGTGCCTAGGGCTCAGTCCACAAGGAGGCCTAATAGCAAGGCCCTTTTTTTGGGGGGGGGGGTTGGTATTGGAGTTTTCTTTTATGGAGAAATGGAATTCAGGAGAATGTGAGGACTGAGGAAGAAGAGGGGAAAAAAGAGAAAATTGTGCATTTATAAGCCCCAATAAACTTGATTGATAACTTCCTTTTTCTCTTTCTTTGAAAATTACCACTCAACCGTTTGACTCACACATTTTTCTCATTTTTAGCCTTCTATTTGGGTAATTTTCCTTGATTTAAAGAAAACATTTCTTTGTTAATACATAATTTTTTGTTGATGTAATCTTGTTACCTTAGAGTGGTTATTATTATTATTATTAAAAAGTCAATCAAGGGAACCATTTTTTAAATTTCGATTGGGGCCCCATTAATTACAGGTCCAGCCCTGCCCAAACATGCATGTTATGTGAACGAAATCATCACGTTTAGCGGCATAATGTTGTCAGACGTCTTATATTAGATCAAATTTAGGGTTTTTCAGTTTGAAAGTCTTCAACATAAATATTGAACTGTTCTTTCACTTAATTATTATATATTAGTATTATAAATTATATAGCTTATATATATAAATTCTTCAAATAAATCATTCTAGCATAAGCAGAGGATTTGTCTTCATTTATAAGGTGCATTGTATTGGAGAACTTACTCTTGGCTCGGATTAGGGGTAAACTAATCCTGCGATGATCCGGTAACGCTAAGCGTGCAAAGTTTCTTTCTTTCTTTCTTCCTTTCTTTTTTTTTTTTTTGTTTGTTTTTGAATTTGTTTAAAACACGTGAACAATTTGCAGCTCAATAAAAAATTGTGTAAAAGATTGATCATATTTAGCTAGCTAGCTGCTCGAGGTATGCACACAACAGAAAGGGAATTGCTATTTATACATAGGTGTATAAATATGTATAAAATTTGTACACACCCATAAATTTTCACACACCTTCAAATTAAAATTGTCTTTTCATGGAAGATGGATGAAGGATATTTAAGTAAATATAAGATATGTGTACAAACTTTGTAGATTCTCCAAAAGAAATGGTGAGCAATGACGAGGTTTAATCATGAAGAGAAGTGCTATTTATACATATACGCTGCATAAAATTTATACATACCTCATGAATTTACACATATCCCAAGAGTTGTCATCTCTAAAGAACTATGAGTAAAAGACATTTAAGTAAATATAAAGAGGATGTGCAAAATTTGTATATTATGTACAAAGGATGTCGTTGGTTGGGCCAGGGGGTGGAGCTGTGCATACCCAACTTTCCCAGATTTTTTTTCCTTTTTTTTTTTTGGATTGGAGTTTTTGTTTGGTGTTTTTTATTTTATCAATTTATAATTTTACATGTCATTAATTTGACATTTAATTTGATAATTATTTAATCACAATCACATATTTTAAACTTTTTTACGTTCTCAGTACATATTTTACCTCTCTATTCATTATAATTTCTCTATATTTTGATAAATAAAGAGCAAACTTTTGAGTTTTTTCAGAAATAGTTTCATAGTAGAGTTGAAGAAGACGAAGAGAAAGGAGAAAACTCTTAACAGCACAAAACCCAAGATTTTGACACCTTTTACTTTTCTCTCTTAAATAACTATTTGCTACTGTGGCATCCCAGTATCCCACTTTTCTCTATCTTCCGTTATTTCTTTTCTTTCTTTCTTTTTTTCATTCTCTTCTTTTTTGACAATATTTTCATTATCTTCTTTTCATGCTATTTTTTTTTACTTTTTTCATGAGTTGTTGTAAATTGTAATTGCCTTATATTACATGTTTTTTATTTCTTTTTTATTTATTTTTTTGGGTAATTATTTTTATATATGTATCATTATTTGCTTTCGGAAAACGTTTTCTTTCATAATACATGAATATTGAAACACATAATTTTCAACTACTTATTAAAATTAAAATAAACAATACTTAATGTTTCCTAAATAAGAAATTAAATTTATTAGTCGTGGCAATTATTTTAAATTGGTTTAAAATTAGGTTGAATTAAATTTTTATCACGTGATATTATTTTATTGGTCACTATTTCCGAAAAAGTAACTTTAAACTAGTTTAAATTGTTTTCACATGACAAAAATAAAAACCAAATCTGATTTTAAAATAGTATAAATTGTTGCCAAGCACATTCACATTATTAACATAGAATATTAATTTTGGAAGCAGTTGCACATATTTTTCTTTCAGTTTCAAATGATCTAGTTAATAAATGTATATCAATTTTATTTTTTATCATTTAATTAATTGTTTGCTTTAGTTGGTTTTAGAGATGTATATGTCTTTCCCGTATAACGCATGGGTTGATTAGCTAGTAATCTGCTAATACCAATAACCACTCCTGGCATTTACTAATGGTGTTTATTATAGATTTAATAAAAACATTTACCATCGTTTCATGAAATTATAACATTTACTAATGATGGAATTCAATTTGCTAATTGCTATTTATAAATGTATGATTTAACTAAAAAAACACCATTTAGTGTATATGGTGTAATTTAAAATTAAATAATAATCTGCTAAAAGAAATATAATATATACCACCATTTATGGTTTTGATTGAATACCACCATTTAGCCTATATGATGTATGTAATTTAAAATTGAAATAATGTGCTAAAGGAAATATATGTGTTTTCTTACCAATTGTTTATTTGTTTAGCTAAATAAAACATTTTTATTCACAAATTGTTTTAGCCGTGGAATTCAATTTGCTAATTGCTAATTATAAATATGTGATTTAATTAAAAAATGTAACATCTCGAAAATTTCTACAAATTAAGGTAAGCAACGAAATTGTTATTTTGAAAGAATTACTTGAATATTATTGTAAGATTGCTTGAAGATTGTTATTGAATTGACGCTAAAGAAAGAATTTAGTTGATAATTGACATAAACTAAAGTGTAATGACTTAATTGACATGAATTGAAGAGCGTGGACTTGATTGAGAGATAATGTAAGGGGAAAGACTTCTTGGGCAATTTCCCGACAAGTGTGCGGCGCCACATCGCTCCACTTGTCACGAGGTGATTTGCGCCACTTATCATGATATGATTGGCGTCACTTGTCACGATGTGATTGATGGAACTCAAAAGTTATTAAAACTAGCTAAATCCTAACTATTATATAAAGGAAGCTAAGAGTTTCATTTTCTCTTCTAACCCATTTCCCTTTTCTCTCCAGAACCTCAAAATTCGTCCAACTTGGCAAAGGGAATGAGAAAACCAATAAAAACCCGCCAAAATACCTATTTGTCCTTTGAAAAGAGTCCCTTACCATATATGGAAGGATTATAGCTTGAAAGATAGCTTTAATTGGGGAATATCAAGGCTTTAAAGATACTTCTTCACGTAGATTATTCGAAGAATATTTGAGGTGGATAACCTAATACTTTGATTCCTTTTCTACATGCATAAAGTTTTGATAAGATAAGTGTGTATTTGATTGATGATTTTGATGAGACAAACATGGATTTGAATGTATTATTATTGAAAGAAAGATTTGTTTATTGCATTTGTATCGCTAGTTAATGCTCTACCCGTTTTGAATTGCTTTGTGATTGTATGGCGTTAGCCATTCTGAATTGTTTCCTACACTATGACTTATTCAATGATCCCAGAATATGGAAGATTAGTGTGGTGTTTGTTTTGAATTGGAATCTCGGTATGGGTCTACTGAGGTTCATTGTGGATCCACTTAATTGAATCTGGCGCGCACCACGGGTAGTAGTTTAACTAGTGATAGGACCTTTTTGTGCATTGAAAATGCTTTGTACATGCAATGATTTTTTTGGAAATGAGTTTTATAAACGAAAGGTGAATCAAAGGATTGTGTTATTCACTGAGTACGTTGTACTCATTCCCCACTTATTACAATTTTTGTAGATATTGGAGTTATAACAATTGAAAGACATGGCAAGCTGTATGTTGGATCGTGCTCGCGAACGAGAGTAGAGTTGTGCATGTGGTGTAAACCTGTCATTGAAATTACTACGAATTTAATACTTTTATGTCTACCCCTATGGCTTACATGTTTTTATATCTTATAACATATGAGAAAATACAGAGATATAATCTTTATATTTATTTGAATTCTCCTTTTCATTGTAAAAGTTTTCTAATGATTTGGCCCATCTTGGAAATCAATGAAATATGTTTATTAATACAACTTCTTGTGTTTATATATTTTCTTGAAAAACCTAGTTGTAATGTTTCTTTAAAAGGTTGACGATTTGTTAACTTATGAAATTATCTTTATCTATTAAACTCAGTAAGATAAGATAAATTAGATTGTTTCGCACGTCCCGTCCCTGTTATTTGAATAAAAGCTTCCACTACTAAATTTTTAAATTTCCCTAAGATATTCGGAAATATTGTAAAGTTAGCGGGGGCGTGACAAAAAAACACCATTTAGTGTATATGATATAATTTAAAATTAAATAATCTGCTAAAAGAAATATAATAGATACCACCATTTATCGTTTTGATTGAATACCACCATATAGCTCATATGATGTATGTAATTTAAAATTGAAATTATGTGCTAAAGGACATATATGTGTTTTCTTAGCAATTATTTATTTGTTTAGCTAAATAAAACATTTTTATTCACAAATTGTTTTAGCCATTTAACACATATGCATGGATGCATGATTATTCACACATATGAATGCATGATCTAATTCAACTTACTAATTGCAAATTTAATTTGTTTATAAATGTATGATTTACTTAAAAAAACCAAATATAAAATCAAATTAATAATTAATAATGTCAAGGGCCAAATGTGAAATTAAATTAAATAAGTGATGGTAGAATCGTTCAAAAATGTTTCTCCTAGTTATTCTCTTTAATGTCAAGGGGCAAATGTGAAATTAAACTACATAAGTGAGTGTATAATCGCCAAAATATGTTTCTCCTAGTTGTTCTCTTTTAGATAGTACTAGTCATTTAAACGTGCAGTGCACGTTGTATGACACGAAAAATATTTGTGGCAGTATATGATTTGACAAAAGTATATTCACAAACTCTTCTTCGTAATAGTTAATTTTTTGTATAGCCATTAAGTTTGTTTTCTACTTGGAATTTTGAAATAAAGTGCTAGATGGATCTCTAGTTCAATTCACCTAGTTTTGGTATTATGCGATAAAATTTGATTGGATCAGATGACTTTAGTGATGCTATACTAAAATGTATGATAAAGATCAGGGATAAAATAGAATAAATTATTTATAGTGAATAAATGTGGTGAAATAAAAGTAATGGATATTATAAGAAAACGAAGGGACAAAATTGGAAACAGAATGTTTTATACACATCCCACATTTTATATATTAGTGATATTTAAACGTGCAATACATGTTGTATGCCACAAAAAATATATATGGTGGTTTATGATTTGGCAAAAATGTATGCACAAATTCTTCTTGGTAATAGTTGTTTATATCATCAATCGCTTCGTCAAAACTCAAGGAATTATTTTAGTGGACACATTGAATGTAATTAACCACGCTAATTGAAATTAATAAATGTTTAATATAATTAACATAGAGTACTAAATGGGTGTAATTAACATTATGGAGTGTAACAAATTGGTGCAATAAAGAAAAGAGGGCAAAGTAAGAATTAAGAAAAAAACAAAGAGATAAAATTGGAAACTGAATGTTTTATACACATCCCACATTTTATATATTAGTGAGGAATTATTTTAGTGGACACATTGAATATAATTAATCACACTAATTGAAATTAATAAATGTTTAATATAACTAACATAGAATACTAAATGAGTGTAATTAACATTATGGAGTGTAACAAATTAGTGCAAAAAGAAAATAGGGCAAAGTAGGAAATAAGAAAAAAATAAAGGGACAAAATTGGAAACCGAATGTTTTACACACATCTCACCTTTTATATATATTAGTGATAGTGATCGTGATATAGATATAGATATAGATGTATAGATGATGATATTTTGTACTTAATTTTGGCTTGGCCATATCTCTTTTGGCCATTGAAGGGAGAAATAACCTAAGTTTTGATCCTATAAGGTTTTAGTTGAAAAAAAGTGAATAAAGATGTACCCATTTCAGATTAGATTCCTTGCCTTGTTGTTTTTCATTTTTTGCTATTAATTAATTGTACTTGATCTTTTTGTATGCAATTCTAATTTATTTTTAGTACTGCTTTTTACATCATCAATCATGAAATTGAAAAATTTTATGCCTAAATCACAATTTCACTTCATTTTCCGTTATGGACTTTATACCACTTATCTTCTCCCTCAATTATTGATGAGTGCTATAAGCTGCTTATTGCAAAAGCACAGAGAAAGTTCAAAAAGCTTTTAATAAATAAAATAAATTTTGACCAACATACATGACACATCTTTTTATATTTAATTTGTTTGTTCGCTTTCGATATTTTAAGAAGTTGATTAGTACTTATGATAATTATGAAGCTGATGAACTGAGTAGTGCTGCGTGGAAGGAACCATTTTTGAGTCATCAGTACAGGTAGTTGGTGCTTATAAGGCCATTTGTCTAATTCATACATAAATTTTAGTTCCTTGATAATTATTTTGCAATGCAATTTAATATACACAAGGATAGATAAAGGCCCCTGTTTTGGCAATACTCAAATTGTGGGTTTTATTTTGTTCCTAGCTAGGATGATTGAGTGCAGTTTGAAGTTCTGAATGTACATATAGTTGAACATGGCTATGTTTTCTAAATATTTCAAATGGTGCTTTGGTATTTTATCTTCATACCACACATTTCTTGATTGGCGTACACAAAATGATATACTTAATGCAGTGCTTTGGATTCTAACAATATTTCTTTGACTACATTATTATGTGCAGGCAACAATTAAGCTACTTTAATCAAACTAAAATTCCAGTTTTTGAAATTTATATTAGAGAGGGTACAGAACAAAAGCCTAGGAGATCATCATTAGGTTACTTGACAATGTCTTGGCAAATTACCAGACTAAAGAACCATGACCCACAAAATAAATAGTAAAGAACACGATCAGCCAAATGGGCAGCTGAGTTCCTTTCTCGAGGGATGTGGGTACAGTATCCACAATCTAACTCTGACAAAAGTCAAAGGAGGGGGCGTTTAGGAAGAACTCAAAAAACAACTCCTGTTTCGTCTCTAGGAATAGCCCCCACGGAATAAGCTTCCCTATTCTCGCAAACAGCATTATCAACATTAAGTTTCAAACGGCCAGTCAGCCACCAGTCCAGGATCTTTTGCTTTGGTCCCGAAAACAACTTTATTGCGTCCAAATACTTCTAGCTGCCATATATACACAATTAATGGACATTGTTGCACCCATAATACTTTATTTTTTTTTTAATTGTAATTTCATTTTTTTCCCCTTTTCATTGCTAATAGTGGGGATTTACATATGTTGGAGGTGTTATATGCAACTCTATCAATGATACACGTGTAACGCACGTGACTCCACTAGTCTAAGATTAAGTTTGAATAAATTTGTGAATTTTTGAAGAATATACAATAATTACTGTAATAAATGAAAATATTGTAGTTATTATATGAAAATTTTCCTACACTCATATGGTGTTTTTATGGCTCTCATATAGTCGTTGCATGACTGTATATATATACGCCACTTGATTGCATGAATCTACTTGGCATATATACATGTAGCAATATCAACCATACACTCATACGGGGAACTAAAAAAGTTATATTCAGTTATTATATATGCATGAAATGCCTTGGAGTAATAGGTATCATGCACAATATGTTTTGATGTCGTAACAGCACCAGACAGTGATGTATTATAATATCAGTCGATAAGTATGTCGACACACTCACAAGTCACACATTAATGGTTTATATTAAACCACACAATCTGTTTGGTGCAATAATAGCATAAGACATATGATACTTGATCAATTTTTGCTTGAAATATAAAAATATATTTGTTAAGAGGTTAAAAGAAAAAAAGAGAGAAAAATGACGTGATAGACTGGCATGGACAATCAATAATTCTCCAAAAATTATTTCGTTATTGGTAGGGGGTAAGCAATCGATCGGTTGGTTTCTAAATTGACGAACGGAAACTGAACCGGTTCGTCTCTGTTTAACCAACTATTTAGGTTAGTTTTTAGCCAAAATCGTCTGGTTTCACATGAACCGGTCCATTTTTTTTTTTTTTTAAAAGAAAACCAACCATTCGGTTCGGTTGTTGCAGTCATTCACCCATTTTTTTTTTTTTTTGACCCCACTCCTAAAGTTACCGGCCTCACTAAATGTGTATGTAATAATCAAACAAAATTTCAAGTATTAATTTTTATAAGGAAATATCGCATACTCTTTATTAAGGAGCCCAAAGTTATTTTCCTAATAACCAGCTCACGTTGTTTCTCAGAAAAATTATACCAATTCCTCTTTTATTTTATTTATTATTATTATTATTATTATTTATTTTTTTTTTTGAGGGGAGTCAATTGAAATTCTCCAACATTAGTAAAGTGATTTTTTGCCAAACGTGAAAAGATAGTAAGACCGAATTCTTGAAGAATTTGCCTTAGCCCTTCTGGCAATTGCCCATACCGGAACGCTATCAACGTGCCTATTTATTCAGGCCGCCCCCCCACCCCGCGTATGTATTACTGGGCACGCAATTCAATTTTGCCAGAAATATTTTCGCTCGCAGATCTCATCACACCCAGACCTAGATTTTCAAGTTCTCACTGATTCACACTAACCTGTGGTATAGATCGGGTTTTGCTTTATACAAGGTAAAAATCAGTTATTGTTGCCACGAAATCAAGAAAATTGTGGGTTTGTTGAATTTTTAGGATTCTTTGTCTTGTCATTGATTGAATTGGAAGCTGTCCGGTAATCATTGGTTTAAAATCTTGATCTAGTTTCGTTAATATGGTTTAGATGTGTTCACGATTAGTTTCTGGCTTTAGTTTATACCGTCAGTAAAGGGCAATTACACCTTATCTTTTGTTGGATAAACTTTATCGTGCTGATGATAGGGATCCTTTATAACAGTTTTACATTTTTCGTCTTTGCCCCATACAGTATTATATGGGAAAATATTCTCTATTTCTCTTCTTTTAAGATATTATTATATTATGGGTTGGTGACAGAGTAGTTCAAAAGGCACGCCCCCCCCCCCAAACACAAACGTTTGTTCATCTGTTGTCACATTGGGAGATGATATGCAGTCACAGTACTTGATTGCCGTTATTTGGTTGCAATAGGATTCTTTCCTCGTGGGAAGTAAATACATATACCACTTTTGATGCGTGGAGCAAAACTATTTGCCACTTATGTGACTTGGTGTTTCAGGAATGGGGTAAAACAGTATTAAACCCATTGTTTATTAATGGTAGGTTACGACGGAACACATAAAAAGTTTTCAAATTCAATGAAGTTGTGTTGTGCTGCATAATGTTGGTTTGAATCTTAACATTGCATATGGATTGGTTGAGGATGAGGATTATAAACAGGGCTATAACAGGCCTATCAATTCCCAATTTCCATTTCTTCTTACTAAAATCTTATAGATAATTAGTTGTGTCTTAACCTGTAAACACACCCATTCTTTATCGTAATGAAGTTGCCACTGCTTAGTCCTAACTTAAAGACGGCAGGATACATGACAATTTGTTAAGGCTTCTTCTTATCAGTGAACATGCTTCCTCATTGTTGAAAATATCTTTGATATAATTGTATGTGGCAAACCAGAGCTTATGGCGTGCTTTCTTCCCTTGTCTTCACATGGTTGATCGTTATAGCACCGGTGGTCTATTTTCATAACCTTTTCAAGCTTTTTTTTTTCCTGGTTGCAAAATACTCCGAGGTTGTCTGGAGATATTATATTCCTGTTTTCTGATGTATTAAATAAATAAGGGAAATATAGAGGAAAGTACAATCTTTTATGTGCTTAAGATTTGTATTTCCAGTGTTAGGTTTGTCAAAATTGTGTTTTATAGGGTTCAAGAAGCATCTTTTGTGTACAATCATTACTTGATTCGTTTGATGCCAAAGATTATAAAGAACCACAAATGCATTAGTAACTGCATTTCTAATAATTCTCCATATTTATTTGGTATTCTGAACTATTGAATGAAAAAGCTCTGGTTTTTGGCTTGTTGCTTAGTTCTAGAATGTTTATAATCAGTGTCTTGCTTATTTGTCAATTACTTCATTTCAAATGATGTCTTGATACCGTTACTTCACTTACTATCTGATGATGTTATCATATACAGGTAGTAGTTCATCTTTAGAAACAACCAATTATGTGGAGATTCAAACCTTTTATGCCTAAAGAACCAGCTGGCCTTGAAGGGCGTGTTGCTTGACATTGGCAATTTCAAAGTTCAAGTTCGTCATTCTATTGCAGAGGGTGGATTCTCCTTTGTTTACTTAGCTCGAGATGCAGTACATGTTTCCAAGCAGTATGCATTAAAGCATATCATATGTAATGATGAAGACTCACTAGAACTAGTGCTGAAGGAGATCTCAGTGATGAAGTCTCTTGAAGGCCACCCTAACATTGTCACCCTATATGCCCATACTATCTTGGATATGGGTCGGACAAAGGAGGCCCTCCTACTCATGGAATATTGTGAGAAATCTCTAGTTAATGTGCTAGAGAGCAGAGGAGCTGGGTTTTTTGAGGAGAAGCAGATCCTTCAAATTTTCAGGGATGCATGTAATGCTGTCTTCGCAATGCACTGCAAGACTCCACCTATTGCTCACCGGTAAAGACTTCTGATGTCTGGCACAACTAGTTCTATTTCATGTAAATAATCAC